>JARKHS020020456.1:7500-167500 GCA_030143305.2 Amblyomma americanum
CCGGATTATACATCTAATCTTTTCCGAGGACACGATTATAGGCCGACCGCTCGCACATATTCTGGAATATACTCCCTAGAAGAAAATAAGCAAATTCGAGAAAACACGCTAGTTCTAACTACCAACACAAATGTAAGGCACAAAATGACGGACACACGGAGTCGCGAACTGAAAATCAAAACAAATATGCGTCCATGTCCGTTAGTTCATAATGTCAATAAGGCGCCGGAGCTTGTCTCCCGAGCTCAGCTCTATCCCACGCAGATATCGCGCCAATTTAAGTCAGGCTAGGAGGACTCGGTGTATGCAGGTCATCAAGGCAATAACTGAACCCTCAACGCAGATACGTACCACCACATTATAGCAGCTTATAAAACACTGCGCCCAACTCAACGCCAGAAACAATAGGACACCGCTGCGGTTGCGAGGTTAATAATTTCGCCGGGGAAAGAAAAAGAGGAAGCAGTCAGAGCAAGAACGGGGGGATGGGGGCACAAATCTCCTCAGACACGCCATATCCGTGACAGTTCAATTTCTCCGTCCAGCGAAGCAATCGCCCGCGATTTCGAAAGCCGGAAACAAAGCGAGAGAAAAATAGAAAAGTCCCGTACGTACTGCAGTCGGCTGCGGCCACTACCTAGCAGATCGACTACATACGCTCCGACGAGAGAGCACAGCCGAAACAATCCCCGCGGATTAAGGCAATCGAGACATACGCGCGATATTGAGAGGCCGCCTGCCGTCTTTCCTGGTCAGCCTCGCGTTCTTCAGAAGAGCGCAACGAACTCTCCGCAGTCGAGGGTGAAGAAAAAAAAAAGAGTAAAGGCCGCGAAATATTCGCCACAAAGGAGGGCGTACACCGCGGTTTTAGAGCAAAATGCAAAAGATAAAGAAGGGAACTGCGCGGTTTCACCGACTTATGAGCAGGATTGATAGCGGTTCGCTTTCCCGCTCCTTCAGACTCAATTGAAATCCCGGCGAATCCTTCATCCCAGGCTCTGACCGCAAAGCGCAAAACGGTCGCCGCGGCGCTGGAAAGCAAAGGCAGAAAAAAAAGGTCGCCACTGCAAACCCTTTGGTATCGGGCAAAAACAAAAAAAAAACAAAACAAATTAAATGCAAAAACTGAAGAAAGGCCACAGCCAACAACGCTACAGCTGCGCCAGGCGCCAAGTTTCCTGCGCCGTTCCGAGAACGCAATGCAAAGTGACTGGTCTCACGCTCGCCTTTTTTTTAACGCTGTACTTCCGACTTCCGGACAGGTATAGGAAACAAAAAGCCGACGCGCGCACACACGCACACACACACACACGCACGCACGCACACACACCGGCAAAAAACGCTGGCACATAGAGGGAACGAAAAAGGCAGCGAAAGCAGCAAAAATAATCAACTGAAGAAAAAACCCAAGAATGAACCTACTAGGGACAGAGATAGTGGCTGCTAGAGACTCCACAAAACGCATCGCCGCCTGGCGTCTCCCTGGTGCCCGCCCGTCCGTCACTGCGCGTTCAACGATCCCTGAAACCGCAAACACCAGCAGCGGTGCCCAGAAACACCAAAGGTATAAATAAAAAAGAAAGCAATCTGCACCAGGCACGACGAGAGTGGGGTTCTTTGTGGAGACAAAGAAAAAATGGGGAAGAAAATGGGGGCATAGGGAGGATATCTCGGCCACACGGGGAGGGCAGAGGAAAGAGGGGACGCGGTATTGCACGAATCGGGACAGCGGAAGAAACAGACGCACCATACACGGAAGAAAAAGCGCGTGGGATATGAGCAGTCGAGGAAGAGGGGGGGAGGGGGGGGGGGGGGCAGAGCGATGCCTTCAAGCCCGGATCAGGCAGGCAACTCGGCAAAGAAAAGTAAACACACCAGCGCGCATCAAAACAGCAGACGCGAGTGAGGACGATGGGGATGGGGGGGTCACAAGCCCCAGGATATATACTGCTGCCGTCGTCTCGCTCCAGCAAATGGCGCCGGAAAAACTGGGCCAGGCCGACGCCGCCTCGGCGTCGTCCCGGACTCCCCCCCTCCCCGTCCCCCCCACAAACACCCTCCCCTGGTACGAGTGTTGGCACCAGCGAGAGCGCACATATCATCCACTCCCGAGAGTCGGGCGTGACGTCACAGTCGCCGACCGAGTCGCATCTCCAAACACCCCGACGCGTGTACGTTGGGGTGCTCACAGCCCCGCACACAAATGGAACAGCGGCGGAAAGCGTGGGGAACTTGGCGCCGCTGTATATGTGTGCGGGGAGAAAGAGGCTTCATTACTTCTTTTTCCACGCCACGCCAACCCCTAGCCACTTTTCCCTCCGCATCCGGAATCCCCGAGCCAAGAGATCAGGGACAGGAATATCTGGGGAACAACACGGAGGAGGGAACTTAGCGCGGAGGGGGGGGGGGGGGGTGAAGACACGGCCACAGAACTAGTGCCCCGCACGCGTCACCGAAGGAAAGAATACGAGAGCATAGGATGCAGCGACTCCGACGCGCCCCCGCGGGGAAGCCCATGGGGAGAGAGTACAGTAAGTAAAAGCGAAAGAACGAGGACACCAAGGGAGGGAGCAGCGCGCCAGCGTACGTGAGCGACAGAAGTGAGGACGAAGAACGAAGAAAGAGGCGGAGGCAAGGGGAGGAGAGAGAATGGGGAAAGAGCGGAGAGCAAACGGCGAGCGATGCGAATAATCGATGGCAACGCGAACGCGCGCCGGGACGGCGACTGCACCACCGCCGACAGCAGCGGCGCAGGGAAGACCGAGCAGAGGAGAAGGCGTTGGGCTTCCCCGCAGCGACGCTCTCGTTGCGGGGAAGCCCGCTTTGCAGGCGAGCGCCTGCGTACGGAGAGAGCACTCCCCTTCGCCCTTCTCTCTCGCCCTCTCCAAGCGGTGCTCCATCTTCCAGCGGCCGCAGAAAACGGGAGTCTTCCCGCGCGGGTCAACGCCCTCGCGGAGCGAGCGAGCGCGCACTCCCGCGTCTCCCTTCTCCTCGACACGACCTCCCGGAACTGTAACCGAAAAGGAGGAGGAATAGGGCATCGCCGACGCACTGGTGCCAAGGGAGACAGAGAGACACCGAGAGAAAAGAAACAAAGACGAAGGGAAAACGAGCGGGGAACGCGGAAGGCGCCGCTGACAAACCCCCTAGCGCCATTCCTCCGTTCCTTCCTAGCTTCCCTTTATTTTTTCACTCCCTTCCTCACTTCCGGTTCGCGACGATCCCTCGCCTCTCGACAGCCCAAAAAGAAACCCGGGGTCTCTCCCGCCGCTTGCAGCTGTAACCAAAAGCTTGGGGCGCCGCCGAACAAAAGGGGGGAAGCACAGAACATCTAGAATGAGCATCGGCGGCGGGGCCGGGGGAAAGAAACGGCGCTCGGAACGTCGTCATTAAAACGTATTGCCTCCGCCGCGCTTCCATTTCACGGTTGTAGCCGCGTCCTGTCTCTTTCGGCACGCCGGCCAAAAAATCCCCGCAACGACCGAGCCCTGTGCCCCTTCCCGTTACTCCCCGCGTTCGCTGGTGGTGAGGAGGGTGTCGGCGCTCTTTGTTTCCTTTTTTTCCCCAACTGTCCCCAATCCAGTTCCCTGCGCGTCCCTCGTTCCCGTTTGAGTGCTGCGGATGGGACAGTTTGTCGGAGCAAAAACTGACCCTGCAACGGGGACACGGCGCACTCATAGAGGAAAGGCACCTTTCAGTGCTAACTAGATCACAGTTACTGGGCCCGCAACTTTGAGCGCGCCTCTCGGAAGATGGGCGCTGTCAAACTATGAACCGATACAGGGCACCAAAATTGATGACAGAATTTAAACAAACTGCTTCCACGTGATCGGTGCATAATAAAATGGGCACACGAAACCGCTTTTCTTTTTGTTTCAGCAGAGATTTTGGCCGTATAACGTGTGGGAACACGGACCATTCTAGTTTCATCGGAAAATAGTTCCCTCGCATAGGTCACAGTTAGAACCCTCAAATCCTTATTCGCTTCGGAGCGCTAACTGATTTCAGCTTTGCGACCTCCAGGCGTGCTTGAACTGACCCGAAAATGCGAGAAGAGCTTGTAATTTCGTGGGGCTCACACGAATACGAAAGTGGGCTATTGACGTAGAAGTACGCAGCATAGGTAGGTGGGGTGGGTGGGGGGGGGGGGGGGGGGCATTCATTTGCGCGCATGGGCACTCTTTGCCATTTGTCTCCGGCAACAAACTGCAACATTCATGACGGTAGTCTTCTAGCAATGCAACGGTCTTGCTCACCAGTGCGACAAGGGTTGGACAAACATCTGCGCAATAAGTTTATCTAAAACCACGATAGGCTACAGGACAGTTAAGCTACAACCCCGACGGAACCCCACTGATGACACTGCGAGAGACCCTGCGGAGCGTTCCTCGGAAGGAACATAACCTGAAATGTATCATTCAAGTTCTTTAGGAACAGTGCATAAGATTTTTTTTTCGCAGCGATAGATGCATTATGGTAGTATTTCGAGCCTTCAGCGTGGCGGCGCCGCCACGCTGTCAAGTGGTTGGTCAAAGCTGCCGACGGTGCGGCGCTGTGGCTGATCACGTGGTTCGTCATCTGGTTGGTCACGTGACCAGCCACGTGGTGCGGAGCAGCTGTTGCTGCCGGCGGCGCGCCGGCGAAACCGAGCTGCCACAGCTGTGCGTGGGACGAAGATGAACGCCCAGCGAAACGGAGCGGCGAAAGACTGACTTTGCAATTCAATTATGTTCCACTTGGCCAGCTGTAGCTATCGCGTCCCTCCAGGCCTAAGCACAGCTAAACCACCGGCATTTTTTTTTCTGCGTTCTATTTACGTCAATATGGAACTAAACCCTATACACTGAAAAATTTCTTCGAGTCCTCAATGATGTGACAGATCTTGTCAGCTCTTCCCTATGCAAACGAAACTCAGACGTTATTGAGAGACATCGTTCCGCATCCGTATTCAATATTCAGCGATAAAAGGTCTTCAACTAGCAACTTACTTAGAGATATCCGCCTCCTCTCGAATAGAAACACCAGGTTCGATCCCTTCCCGAAAGGCTTCAACCACATTAAAACTCCGGGCATAACTTCGTGCATTAAAGTCAGTGCATAACTGCAGCCTTACGCATATGTGCGTTCTCTGATTAGCTTTATACGCATGTACAGGCACCCACACATGTTTTCGAAACACCCACGTATTGAAGTGCGCGCTTCGCGTTTCATTAGGCGATATGTTCCGTGCTCCTCTCAATATTAGGCAGCGCTTACAAACAGCGAGCAAAGCGAGTTTCTTCGACATTACTATGTTTACAAAACTTCCGAAGGTCGAAACCTTCATCGTCAGTGTCAGCGTAGGATGCACTCCTTCAGTATCCTCTCGGTTGCGCTGCATTTCAGCAACCTTTATTCAACCGCAGTGGTGGATTCTAGTCGTTTGGGAATCTGCCCTACTGCGGGAGGTATGGAATTCGACCCCCAGTGCCGCCGGGTGCCCGCCGGTTTTTCCCAATGGGCACGAGCTCTCCCCAGGCCATGTGCTCAGCTTCTCAGGAGTAAAATTCTGAAAAATGAGTCTCGGACTCCACCTCCAACAGATTAAAAAGACATTAGTCATGCCGCTTTTTGGGCAAGTTTCTGTCGCACCATTAAAACCAAATGATCAACACATCTTCAACAGCGAGAGCCTCTCGTCGCCACAGCTGGACTACGCGGTCGGCAAACTCCGCCTGTCCGGGCACAGCAGCAAAACAACAGGATCGCACGCTGAAAGCGCACGCGAGCTGATCGGCCGGCGCCCGAACGAAGCGAATCGGCGGCGCGGCGTGCCTCGGCTGCTGCTCTCCGGGGCCGCGCCGATTGACCCGGGAAACGGGCCACGACGACACGCGTCAGGAGAGCGGCGCGTTGCTAGGCGCCCCAGAGAAAGGGGGGACGCGACAACGCACACGCCACGCGATGTCGGCAGTCGCCGGGGCGGACGTGCACCCCCTCTCTGCACGTATTAATAGCGCGCCGAATCCTCGGAAGGAGGACTCCGGCGGCTCGCGCCGTCGAACCACCAGCGGACCGTTCGATATGTGTGCACCGAGTGACGGAGCAAGCGGACGGTTTCACTGCCACGGATTGTACTACGCCCCCGTGTCCAGCAGAGCCGGCTGGCCGCAGCGCAGGCGAACGTGCTCATCGTTATCTCGAGAAGAGACAGTGATAGCTGTTTTGCCCTCCCCATCCTCTAACCGAGGCACCGACTTTGCGTCGCGTGTTCACAGATGGCGCTCTCTCCGAGGCCTATTATACATCCTCGTCCACATTACGACACACGACGAGGGATGGCGGCGAACATCTCGGTGACGCCGCTTATGCAAGCAGCAGAAAGTCCCCTTTACAGCTATCCCCGTAAAAATAAAAAGTTTTACAGAGACCTCGATTCGCGCCAGAAGACGTTAGTTTTGGAAAGGTCCGAAAAAAAAATGGCTGTGGAACCGCATACAGAAACGCAGCGACAAGACTCCGCAACGTGTCGGGGACGATCATTTGCTTGCGCGTTCACAGTCGCAGAAAGACGGCTGCTTATTATTCATACGTCTGCGCGGATGCGGAAACTCTAATAACACGGCGAATCAAAGATTCCAGGCCCGTTTCATCCCTGCGGGAAAAGCCTCTCCTGAAGCGAATACGAAACTAACGGGCAATGCCGGCATCGTTTGACCGAGGTAAAATCCGACACAGCGATACCCCTGAAAGAGGAACGGTTTCAGTGACAATGTGCATCCCGCAAACGTCCATCGGCAGCGTCAAAACTTCCAACCGCCAGACGCAGAAAGATGAAGAGAATGAGTACAAACTGCGCGGACAAGACGGGACGTAAGACGCACAAAAAGGGCAGACAAAGCGCAGAAAGATCCCGACATGAATGAAAGCGTTCTCGGGCATACGCACTACCTCAAATTGCGAAACGTGAGAAGCGGAAAGGACAACGAGAGAGAGAGAGAGAGACAGAGATGTAGCAACACAAACCCGATTCCCAGATTATTGATTAACTGGCCCTAGTTCCAGCTCTATGTACAAAATTCAAAGCGCACAATGTTGACATATGGCAAGCCTTCAAACAGAGATATCTTGCCAGTTGCGTTACTACAATGTTCCCTTAGCATATGTAATTAAATTAAGCTTGGAAACCTGCATGGCCTTTGGCTCCAATGTCGCAGCAAGAGTTTGCTGCAGAAACGATTCGAACGAATCAAGTCAAAATTCCAGAACACTCAAGCTCTTCTTTCGAGTTCAAGCCACGGTAACAGCATCCACCATTGTCTGAAACAGAAGGACTGTCTACGCGTCCTCACAACGCGAGAGCGCTAACGTACAACGTGGAGTAAGGGTGTGAACGAGGCAGTTCAGCGGACGAAAGCACAACGAAGCTCCTCCGCTTCCGCGTCCACAACACCGTGCAAGGAGGGACATAACAGAAGCGTCTAGAGTCTGCGAATGCAGAAACTTCCACTCAAGCATCGACGCACCGTTCCGACTACCATCCCGAAGGCTAGTTTTCCACATGGCCAGCCGCAGTTACAACCGCTGAACGTGCAGAAACAACGTGACGTGCACAGAGGACAAACCAAAGTCAAGGGGAGCGTGTAGTCACCACTACAATGCACGACGCGCAAGCGAGCGACCAATGCACGGGACGCGCTGCTCTTCTCTCAGGGAGGAAGCGCCCGTACTCGCTGTGACGGCAGCGACCGGGGGTCCGCTCGCATCAGAGGTCAGTTTTAAGGTAACACGTTAAACGCCACCTTCTGTAGAGGAAGCACATTGCAAAAATATCGGCTATTGATGCTCGCAGGGCCTGCATATGCCTCCGCAGGCGGGACCCCACAGATGCTACGTGTACACAGGACGCGCATCCTGCATCCAGATTGCACACTGCGGTCAGTGCACCTGGCAAGAAGAAACAGACTGAAGGTTCGCTGTACACCCGGCAAGTGACCAGGCACAACAAAATGCACGAATGGTCACCCACAGGTAGGCCGTGCTTAAAAGGCCCGCGCACCAAATATAACGCGACGTGCGTGGGGGGTCCGGGCAGCCAGCGTGTCCGCTGACGACCGAGAGGTGTGTGTCGCACCTGTTTGGCGTTGCAGGTCCGGATGCACTGGGTGAGGCAGCAGCACTCACGGTAATCCTCGTCGCTCGAGTCGGACGGGGCCCTGAGGGGCGGAGGCGGCGCGGCGGGCGGCCTCGCGGCCAGCGGCCTGATGGGGCCGCGCCCCGCCGCCCCGCCGACGTGGTTGCTCGCCAGGCGACGACCCGCCGCCGGCGCGGCCGCCATGCCAGTGAGCGGCGGCGCCTCCCTCCCCGCGCACACGCACGGCACGCGGTTCCCGGGAGCGCGCGCCAAGGGTCCCCCGAAGCGCCTCCACGCCGCTTTCCCCGACGGGGGCGCCGCCCGCTCCCTAGCGGGGAGGGAGCAGCGGGAAGTCGATCCCCAAACATCGCTCTTCCTGTCACGCGTTCCCTAAAACTGACGCCAGCAGGTCCCTAGAAGCAAGCTGGGGACGAGCCAACCTACCATTCCCTAGGCACAGTTGAAGCAGACGAACGAAGCGCTTTCCTCGCTACTCAGCTTTATTTCTCGTTTGCTTAACGAAAAGGCCTTAACGAAAATCGCACACCCATTTCCACCTGCTTATAGGCGAAAGAAGAAATGGAAAAACGGCGTCGATAGAACGAGTCCACGTGTGTGAACTGAGTGCAAACAGGGCACCGAATGTGTCTAGCACCGAGGCCGCTTTTAGAGATCCCTACAGAGCTGGCAGCGAGCACCCTCTCTACATCTCTCAATCTATTCTTAGTGAGATGAAGAGAAAGGCAATATCCCCAGAAATATTTTCCCAATCACACAAATTTAAATACCACACGAACAGGAAAATAACAGAAAACCTAAAGTAGCCACATGCGCTACTTTAAGCAGGTGCACCAGTCTGATGTAACGCGTCGCCTTCATCGCAGCATTCGACACTAACTGAACGTGACGCTTCTCAACCCTCAATACGCAAGGCTATGGGGGTCGCAGCCCGTATCACAGAATGAGCTGAACTGGGTCAAATGCAGTGGAAGACAGCCGACTCTACGAAAAAAAAAGTGGGTGAACGCAGCTGCTAGTATATGAACTTCCGTCTTCAGTCACAGAAGAGTACCTACTTCTTTTTTTTAGATTAGGACAGTGTATGACTTCGACGCGAATGCTCCCGTCCCAACCGGGGCCCAAATAACATTACCGCAGAGTAAAATCTCCCCTAAAGCTGCATAATTACGCGGAAAACGTGAATATTATTATTGTTATTAGTTCACCCCGCCCATAAGCAGCTTACTTCGCACCCTTCCCTTTTCTTTAATAGGGCGATAAAAGGGGATCGAGAAATGATATACAAACGCTCCCTCCGGTTTTGTTCAAAGTGAGGAGCCCCAAGTTGAACGGACTCCTAAAGCTCTTTTTCAAAGCCCTGCACCTGCACTTCCCCGCCGCGGTAAGGAGGGGCGGTGTGCAGGTACAGAAGGAGCAATGACCGATAACTAACGAAGTGGGGATCGCGGCCGCACGTATGCCCGTGCAGTCCCCACGCATACCCATCTGCCCCTCATGCCTCAGCCAATACTCCACTTTCAATTTACACACTAATCGCAGGCCGGCCGAATGCCCCGGGGCTTTACCGCCGCCCCCAATAGCGTCTCTTGAAATTATTCCTTTTTAAACGTTACACATTACAACTAGGGCCTCAACCCGCTGTAAATGGCTGCAGACAGTGCAAATGCGGGCGGGGGACCACGACTCCGTTTCGCCTTCGCATTCCTATGATGTCACAGGAACCGAGCAGACTAGTACTGCTTACCCTTTTCTTCTTGAGTTACTTCATCTTAATGCCTGCGAAAACAAAAATAATTCTTTGTTTCCGGTTTACATTGCCCCGCTTTTATAAAAAGAAAGAAGCGGTGACATCAGCACCAGTGGCATTAACCTGCCACAATTCGTAACCCATCTTTCCCTAAGCACCCGTCCTCTCTCGACACTCCCCATTCGTTCCGGTCCAACGCCATCATCCCCTCCCGGTAAGGTGCCTTACAACCCGCTCATCCCTTTTTCTCGCCTCCCCCTATACAGGAGGGATGCAGCGTGGAGATCCCGCACAGAAAACTCTCCACCATGTACTCCACATCAGACACGTTTCCTTTCCCCTTCAGCGGCCGGGGGAACCCTTCCCAACACTAGGCAGCGGCGCTCGGCGGTTATTAATCCCCGCAGAGACTCCACCGGCGCGGCCGCATTCCCCGACCGACACACACCAGCAGTGGTAGCAATTAGCCTTCCACGCGTTGTTGCTTCTCTTCCCCCAACCTTTTACCTACCCTACTCGAGTTCCAGCCTAGGCCCCCGGAGCTGCTATCCCGGAGGGGTTCTCCGGGAGACGCGCGAGCGCGCAGAGCCTCTGCTTGCAGCGACGCGCGTGTATCCCACTTTCCCTAATTTCCCGCGCTCCTTCTCCCTGCTGTAATCCGACCAGCTCGCTAGTAGGCCTCTCCATTCTTCCCATCATACTTGCACTTCATGTTACTATTTGGCTTCCCTAATTTCTAACCTAAATTACCGCTTCTTTCTGCACGCAGGGCCCGGACAAAGATTCTCAACACTGTACGAAGTCGAAATTAAGCTTTCTACTGCTCCTTAACGTTACAGTCATTTTCAAGGAAGGGGCCATCAACAGCAACGGTAGCATTTTTAGGTCCCAAAGCGTCGTCACGTGGGCAGTGAGAGGCCACAGTGAAGGGGACTTCGGAGAGTGCATTACAATTCGGTTGTTACGCGCGCTTCGGACTCGGCGTATCTGCTCCGCCCAAACGAGCGGATATCAATGACGACGCGTTGGGTGGCAGAACGCCACTGACGATAGGCAAGCGCAGCCAAAAATTAGGCAGTGGCTTAGCTCTGGTTAAGCCTGGATATACAAGCAAAAATCTTCAGTTATGCTTGGTTTGACGTCATGGTTATGCTTCGTAGCTTAGCTGGTATTGTATACATTATTTATCTGTAGGCGTAGGCTTGGTTCCTCAATGGCATATGTTTACGAGTTAGACACAGAAGCGATAGTGTTAAACTTTTTTACTTATTATTGTTGGACACAGTCTTGCAGTTTCTCTACAGCCATAAAGACAGCCAGATGATCCGAGTAGTAGCAAGCGGCTGTCTCTATGGTTGTTACAGAGTATGTAGAATGTAGCTCTTCCCTTCCATGCCGAGTGCGCACGCATATTCTCTGGCAAGCGCATTATACAGCCTCTTTGCGAATGCACATTACGCACATGTGCAGTAGCGCGCGGCTGCGCCGAAAGGTCAAGCGACGGAGTCGGCGGCGGCAGCGGCGAGGAGCGACAACCTGGGCGGCGCGTGACGTCACTCGTTTTCGCGCATGCGCATAACTCACCAGCTCGGCTCACGCGAAGCTCGGCTCTGACCCGCGTAGTGAAGCTTTTCGCTTCAATATAAGAGCGCCTCGTCCGCCCACCCGCAGACACGCGTTAGCAACCCATACCATGCAGACAGCACACCGCCACCAAATACAACATGCCAGAGGCAGCAGGCGGGGTCCATAACGTCGTATCCTAGTACCGCGCCGTTTTCACCGTCATACAGCCAGTGAACTAGAAGCCCATCATCGCACAAAAAGACCCGGCGTCAATCAGGACATGGCAGCTGCCGCTCGCGCAAGCTGTCGCGCGTTGTCCCAGCCAACACCGATACAGCTGCTATTCGTATTTTTTTCTTTCTCTCTGCACTGCAAAGCAAAAGTAGCAGAGAGAAGAAAGACTACCTTGTACCCTGCGACCCACCTATCTCTCGGCCACACAGCTAGTGCTACTGCTGCTGTTGCTGATAGGAAGAAAAGGAAAGTACACGGGCCTGCCTACTGGCTCAACACAGAATCAAATTTTATTGTTGCAACGCGAACACTATAGCATACGGAGCGACGGCCTGGTTAAAGGAATAAACAGGAGCCGGTGAAAATCGACCAAACTTCTCTTCAAAACAATAGGCAAACACGCAAGAGCATTCACCGAGAGATAACGGCGAGCAAAACCAGGCAAAAACGGCCAAGAACGAGGGACCAGCCGTACAGCCCGGATACGTTTTTCAATGAATGCACGAAGAGTGGCTACGCGAACAAGAATGCGCGGTGACGAGTCGTAAACACGGCAGCATTTCGGGAAGGCTAAAAAAAAACGGCAGAAACTTGGGCTAGTTGGTGCATGATATGATGAAATAAGTATCGCGACCAAGACGCGGACAGATGGGACACACAAACTTACAAGAATAATTTATTGCGCAAGGAACTTGCGCATCTGGGTGATACTTCTTACTAGCATGTCTTGTACTGCGCTCATTGTCATACAGTGACTCTGTGCCACAAAAACCACATTTTCTTTGCGAAATAAACCATTGCTGGAAGTTAGCGCCGTGTATGTGCGTCTTATCTGTCCGCGTCTTGGTCGCGATACTTATTTCTAGCCCAGAAAAGGTTTTAATGCGTCACCATAAGAAGAAAAACAACGCGCCGCGCACAAGCGGACGAGATAAAAAAAAAAAGCGACTTCGGATGGGGACCGATTCCTTCAGCTTCCCAACATGAGGAGACGAAACAACGTCGCAGACCTGCTCCAATTCACTCTCCAGAAGATTTTTTTTTATGATAGCGGATTTATGGCGCAAGGGCATCTGTGGCCAATGAGCGCCATGGCACACGGTATTTTCGACTTCTCAAGGTAGGGTCAAGGACCCATTTCCCAAGCACTTCACCCTGAATAAACCGAGCACCAGGCCAGGGGAAAGCTTGTACCCATTGTATCCCCCGTGGGTACCCGGCGGCGCTGGGGATCGAACCTCGCGCCTCCCGCATGCGAGGCGGATGCTCGACCACTAAGCCACCGCTGCGGTGGCACAGCGTTTTATCAGCGCTAATGCACGAAACAGTCATCAAGTCGCCCGGTTCCTATTACGAAATGGTTTCGATGCCCGGGCGAAAACCCAGCGCACGCACATCTTTCCAGTGACATGTGGTAAGTTTTACTGAATCGATCCTCGCAACGCTGTAGTTGCCTAACAGATGAAGATGCAAGGGCTTCCAAGCCAGCATCGCGCACGTAGAAAGTCAAAGCTGATTTCGCCCTACAACCGAGATGCGCTTCTCTATAGGTACTGTCACCCCAACCCGCAACCTCAGCGGCGGCGACACGAACGACACACAGCGGTCAGCTGCAGTCCCAGTCCCGCTCGCGACATCCGTTCCTTACTTTCTCCAGGCACGCACACGTATAGTCGGCAGAAAAAAAAGCGCCACGGCTTTCACTTCCTTTGCGCTGTCAGCTTTCTCCCGGATCCGTCCACGTGGCCGCCTTTTCCCGTCTTTTCTCAGTGTAACTGCGGTCCAATAATTTTTTTTTTCCGGTAGTCTATAGAAGAAATATAAACCGAAAACACGATTTCGATCGCTTTTTCAGGGGGAGCTCGGGGGGCGTTTCGACGAGCCCCGACCGGAACGCGGAGTCGGCAGGGCTGCAACTCGATAACGGTCTCCTGTCTCTCGCCCGAGCGCGTGACGTTGATAACGCCGCCGCCGCCGCCACCAAAATGACAGAGTGACGTCTGGGAAAGGGAAGCAGGGAGGAGGGTAAGGGAACGACGAAGCCGGGAGTGCTAGATCGCGGAAGACAGGAGGAGCTAGTACCGCGGATATTCGGACACAATGAGCTCACGCCTGGGTCGAAAAAAAAATAAATAAAACGAAAACCAAAATGTATCGGAAATAGCCGAGATGGAACCAGCTAAAGATCTGTAAAAGGAAAAGAGAGAGAGAAGAACTAGAGAATGAGAGTGAGAGAGAAAGCGGGGAAAAGTAACGCGCCGGACGCCCGCCTCTATACTTATCCACGGTCCAATTCTCATTGCAGGAAATAGCGGACGAAGAATGGAAAGGCTAAGGGAACATGAGTGACAGAAATGAGAGAGAGAGAGAAAGAAACGAACGATTTTCCGGAAATCTGTATAAGAGCAATCGGGGTTCGATCGCTTTCCGAATATCGAACGGCAACGAACGGCGAAAAGCGTAGTAGGGGGTCCAGAAAAGAAGAGAAATCAGAACAAAGCGCCGCTCGTTTTCCGCCTCGTAGAGCGCGCAGAGACAAAGGCTCGTTATAAAACACTTTTCATCCCGGACAGCCGAGAGAAGAACACACTGTGGACACGAAAGGAAAAGAGCAGCCACGGGACGATAAATGCGCCAGTTGTGCTTGACGCGCAAGCAGAAAAGAAAAATGCGAGAGGGGGGGGGAGGCAATAAAAGGCCGCGTAGCGTGCTCAGCGGTACGTAACGCAAGTGAAAGGAGCGGAAGCGGAGGAATCCAAAACGGATAAAAGACGAAATGCGTATAAGATTCTGCAGTAAATAGGTCTCTTTTTTATTTTCTGTTTTCGCCTGCTGTGAATACCCCTTCTACGCCGCTGTAGCGACCAGCCGTGTCCGAATGCCGATTCGAGCGAAAAAGAGTTGCGCAAGGAAAGAAGACGGAAGCAGATTGTACAGCAGAATGAGGAAGCTCCGAAAACTCGGTACCTACAAAAGTATCTTAACCCGCCGCGGTGGCTGAGTGGTTAGGGCGCTCGACTACTGATCCGGAGTTCCCGGGTTCGAACCCGACCGCGGCGGCTGCGTTTTTATGGAGGAAAAACGCTAAGGCGCCCGTGTGCTGTGCGATGTCAGTGCACGTTAAAGATCCCCAGGTGGTCGAAATTATTCCGGAGCCCTCCACTACGGCACCTCTCTCTTCCTTTCTTCTTTCACTCCCTCCTTTATCCCTTCCCTTACGGCGCGGTTCAGGTGTCCAACGATATATGAGACAGATACTGCGCCAGTTCCTTTCCCCACAAAACCAATTATTATTATTATTACAAAAATATCTCACCTGCGGATAGTAGTATAGGGTGCTAACCAGGCCAGAAAAATTGCGTCGATGCACTGCGCATAGCCGGTTTCTTTTTTTTTTTTGTACTTAACACCTAAGCCTTCACCACGATGAAATTTAACAAGGCTGTTAGAAGGGCAGACAGCAGTAGCTGGCCTCAACAAGTTCAAGTCAGCGACTAGCGAAGAGACCGCAAATGCGGCTAACTATTCCGCGATCCCAGTTCTCTAATCTTTTCCTTCCTTTTTACTATTACTTTTAATAAAACCACTACCACCACCACGACGTCGGCAGGTCCCGCTCACATCTCCGGCTGCTCCCAACTTACCTTGCCCAGTACTAGGCGCGTTGAGAGTCAATGCTTTTCACCACCACCATCCCGCTTGCTACCCGTCCGCGCGCTAAACCTTCCTCTTCGCGCAGCCAGCGAACAGAGCCGGAGAAAGGGTGTCCAGCCGCTTTCCCCTTCAACCCTACCTCTACTGAGCGCCAGGCACTTTGAGGCTCTGCTAAGTACAACCCAGCCAAACAGTAGTCGTAGGTAACTACGCACAGCACACATACCAACTCAAGTTTCGTGTTAGAAACGTTCCCAGCTTCCAGGTAAGCGCATTCTCATCCAAAAAAGCCGGGCAACTACGACCCCTCCCTGTACCTTTCCCACGACGTCCACTAAAGAAGCTTCATCCAACGCCACTGCCCAGCTCGTACCGCAAATGAGGTCAGATGTCACGGTTGCCTCTGCATAAAGCGATATGCGCGAACGAGCTCACTTGAAAGCTAATTCCAAAGCTGTCCGCTGAGTAATCTAGATCGGCTCGAACTAGCATTCCTGTTTTTACTCTTCTAGTAATCCAGAGTTCCCGGGTTCGAACCCGACCGCAGCGGCTGCGTTTTTATGGAGGCAGAACGCTAAGGCGCCCGTGTGCTGTGCGATGTCAGTGCACGTTAAAGATCCCCAGGTGGTCGAAATTATTCCGGAGCCCTCCACTACGGCACCTCTTTCTTCCTTTCTTCTTTCACTCCCTCCTATATCCCTTCCCTCACGGCGCAGTTCAGGTGTCCAACGATATATGAGACAGATACTGCGCCATTTCCTTACCCCCCAAAAAAACAATACTCTTCTAGTATTTCCTTTCCCTGTTTTCCAGAATCTAGTGTGCTAGCTTTGAGGCCCAAAGAGATAAGTAAACGCAGCACCCGCACGGCACACTAACCAAACGAACGCGACGACAAACGGCAGCGACCGCTCGCGTCACGCCGCGGTCAAACAAGGCGCGCGGCCAGCGGCAAGAAACAGCGCGCGGTTCCGGAACACAAAAACAGAGGGCGCCAGCTACCCGAGCGAAGCGAGCCCTCGGCCCGGGCTTCCAGCGCTAATGAGGCATGGCACAAAGAGCGGCACAGTTTGCTGAACTCCCTGCGCCCGGACCGCGCACTAGGAAAAGCAAACGAACCCCGCTCGCACGGCTGGCTCCGTTTACTTTGAGATTTAAAAAAAGTGAACATGACCAGCAAGAAGAAGAAGAAAAAAAACGAGAGCCTGCGCACGAATACAAACTCGGCCGCAATCGCAGCGGACGGAGCACACGGGAATCGAACGACCGCAGGTCACGCCGCGGTTTCTTTTTCCAGTTCTGTGTGTGTTTTTTTTTCTTCATCCACGCTAATTGCACCCTCCTGATTCAGCTGTAACCTCGGAAGCTGGGTTTCTTCTCGAGAAGAGCTCCTTAGTACCGCCTTGGCTAATCACAGCCAGGAACTAGCGAGCTCCTTTTGTGCGCGTGCGTTCGCTTACTGCATTTGCACGTCTTAGATGCGAGGCTGGATACAGCCAACGGTTAGGGAAAAAAAGGCAAAGCACAGGAACAGGAACAGGGAAATGCGCCGAGGCTTCGGCTAGCACACACACACACACACACACACACACACAAAAATGAACTCGAAGATACAAGCGAAACCACACGGGGTTGTCCGCAGGTAGCGTACACAGAGTGGGACAAACGCAGCAAAAGCTGGCCGCACGTACGACGGTCTCCCCGCTAATAGCAGCCTCTAATAAAGCCGCTTTCCGCCTCTTCTTCCTGGTTTTCCCCACGGACACGGGAGAGCGCGGAGAGGGACGAGGCCATGGAGGAGGCCAAAAAGAGGCGAGACAAGGCCGCAGGCTGCGGTTTTCATCTCGTTATACTGCGTGTTCTCGCTCCCTACTTCTTTTTGTGTAGCGTGAATAAAAGAAAGCCTTATACAAACGGCCTTGGCTGACTGCACTGGTGGACTCCAGTGGGGACTACTGGGGACTCAAGATTCCTAAGAAGCGCTACAGAGGACTCCACTGAGGATGATACCGAGGACGCCACAGAGGATGATACTAGCGGTCTTCCTTAAATATGCACATTCTGTGTGCGCATCAAGAAGGGGCCGTGCCGCACTTGCGACCAACACGTCGAAAAAAGTTCATCGCTGTCGTACGGGTACGAAACCAATGAGAAATAGCCAGCAATTCCTTCAAAAAAAAAAATGCCGGTTAGACGCTTGGGACTAAATTATCACATGCCCAATACGCAGGCCGCCAACCCCAACACCGACTAGCAGAACAGCAACCTGTCACTGGAACAAAGCAGCATACACCTGTCAGGCATGAAAAACAGCCATTTCGCCCGCCTTCCGGGAAAGGAGAAATGACAGCGACAACCGCCATTTCTTCCGGGCACCAAGTGTAATTTATGACCTTCGCTCGTGCTTCGGTTCAAGAAAACGAAAATTTCGCGATTAATTAGCGATATCGTACGCCTTCATTACTGCCTGCTTGCGGGCAGCACAGCGCGAACGCCCTTAAAGGGAAAAAAAAGGCTGCATCATGAATAAACGCAATATGGAACATCTTTGCCACACCAGGCCACTGTTTTGCAGAGGTTAATTACCAATGTTCAACAAATTATGCATCAAATATTAGCAGTCCTATATAATTTTCTGGGTCGGTAATCAAGCACTTTTTCTTCACAGTATTAACCGAAAAGAGATCAACCAAGTTCTTTAAGAAGGAAACAAGTATTTACTATCGATGCACACGCTGTGTTGCTTCACTTATATCATCACCATTATCATTGTCATATCACGCTGATGGTGATGCGCTTATAGCGTTCGATATAGACATCATTTGTATCACTCTATTTCAAGCTATCGACCACTACTCAATTAACGACAGTTCACTTTTTCGCATCTGCACTGGACAGTTAGCGCCTTAGGCTATCAGGAACACCACAGTGGAGGGCTCCGGTAATTTCGACCACCTGGAGTTCTTTAGCGTGCGATGACATCGCACAGTACACGGCCCCCGAGCATTTCGCCTACATCGAAACGTGACCGTCGCGGCCGGGATCGAACCCACGTCTTTAGGGTTAGCAGCCGAGCGCCATGACCACTGAACCACCACGGCGATTGCGCTGCATATAGTTGGACAAATTGATGTTATATTTTTATACTACAGCAAAGTCTTCGATCGTAATCTGCATGACAAAATTGATCTTCAAATTAAAGCAACTCGGAACTTCCCCCTTTCCTGGTTGCTGTGGAGCCCGCCTACTTAACCAATCGGTATCAGTACGTGCACGTTAATGGTTTCAACTCAGATCTTCCAGTCACTTCTGGAGTACCACACGGTAGTGTTCTCTGGCCACTATTCCTGACGTTTTGCAATGACATAATGTGGTCCACGATCTTGTGAAAATTCGTCTGTTCGCCGACGACTGCGTCATGTTTAATGAAATTAGAGAAACTGAAGACCAACACTCACTTAATATCGAACTAAATAATATCCTTGAATGATGCCAGGAATGGCGCGTGCATATATAAGTTCTCCTTTTTTCCCAACACAATGACTGGAATAGTCTGCCTGCTTGTTGTCTCCTTTCATTAAAGCACTAGAAAATTCGTGTCTCCAGTTTGTTTGCGTGCGTAATTGTGTGTGCGTGCTTGCGTGTGCGTGTGTGGGCGCGTTTCTTGAGCGACGGTTACATTTATTCGCATGTTACTGAGGTGTTGTAACAAATTTCCTTCTGTTGTTTCACACGGGTTCGTGTGTTTCGTACTGTTGCATTTTTCATGCTTTGCATGCTATATGCCAGGTGTCCCAGCTAAAAGTAACCAAGCTTTTAAAAAACACGGAATGTCCTAGCCACGCGAGACCAACTAAGGGTTGTTTAGAGACGCGTGGCCTAGTCTGCAGTATTTTTCTGTTCTTCAAAGTTAATTAATCAGATAAGTCTAATTACCTAACTTTTTAATTTTTTCAATTGAGAGACAAAGTGTCAATGTAAAAGTTGTAGATCGTCTCAAAAAACCGCTAGCAGCGCTGTTTCCATCAAGCCTTAAAAGAAAGTTATCACGTGACCATCTGTTGGGTCACATCTCTGCCCCAATGTGCACGCAAAGGCTCATCGGGGAGATTACTTCAGTAAATATTGATTTTGTTCCCTAATACCCCTGTCACACGGCCAGTTTCAATCACCCTCGAGTCGAGGGTCTTCGAGATTCTCAATCGCCATCGAACTCGCCGCTGCTACACGGCAAATCTCAATGGCCATTGAAATGGTTCTCGTGTCTTACGCCAGAGATGAGTGGCGCCACAATCGCTACTTTGGATTTTGCAAAAATAACAAAAATAGTTGATAAATGTATACTAAATGCTGAAATACAGGCATACGCGAAAGTCGTTAGAAACCCTTTTAGTTGCACGTACGCGACGTACATATGCATACACTGCGTTAGCCACTTTAATACAAGACGAGCCAAAACCAAGCGAGTCCAACTGCGTCGGAGCGCTGCTTCGTCAGGCTTAAGACCGGGGAAATCGCCATGATATCTGAAAAACAAGAGCTATTTTTCTCTTGAAACTTTATGCGAGAGTAAGAATGGGCAAATCGAAGGCGAATACAACAGCTTAGAACACGATATTGCTTTGAGGGATTAGCGACGAAGCTGTTATCGCTGTGAAGCGGGCGGGCAGGGTGCCGCCATGTTGTCAACGTTAAGTACGCAAGCAACGCAAAGACTGCAACGCAAAATGAATGCGCTTAATGCGCTTAAAACCAGTCTAATATAATTTTCAAATCATTTTACAGGCTGCTTACATTAAATTTTATGCGAATAATGTTTGTTCATGTTTTTTCACCGTGAATGTGTCGTGTACGAAAGTGCGCTTGGCGCCGCTCGGAGCAACGCTAGCAACCTTGGGCAGCGCTCGAAGGCCCTCGAAATCTCGATGGAGTTCTGCGCTACTCCGTTGACTCGATAGGCTATTGACTCGATCGCCATTGAAACTGCCCGTGTGGCAGCGCTCGATCGCCTTTGAGTCGATAGACTATCGGTTCGAGGGCCCTCGAAATGCCCGTGTGACAGGGGTATAAGACGCGTCTTAGGACGATCGAAATGGCACCATTGTCACGTAGACGTTTCTTTTTTATTATTATTGTGCGAGCTAGGGTTTAAGGCCGGAAAAAAAACTACGTTAACGGTACCTCGGTGCAAGCATTGCAATCAGCTGTTTTTCAAAGTGATCTATAATTTTCCATTGACACTTTGTTCCCCATGGTAATAATTAGAAATATAGCTAATTATGCGTAACTAATCAGTTAACTGTAAAGAACAAAAACTACTGCAGACTAGGTCACGCGACTCTCAACAACCCTCAGTTGGTCTCACGTGGCTAGGACATTTCGTATTCTTTTAAAGCTTGGTTACTTTTAGCTGGGACGCCTGGTATATATACTCAGCTCGCGCATTGCCACCACACCCTTCACCGAAGAATTACGGAAATAGAGAGAGAGAAACGGAAGGGGTTCCTTCCGGTGCGGAGCATTGGGGCGACGGTCGCTCGCCGTCGTCTTCCGCCCATTCACTCGGTGGCCGACGCGGCGCCAGAGTGGCTTCGGAAACGACATGACCTCGCATCGTTCCAAACAGCCGCGGTAGGGAAGGACAGGGCAGGGGGAGAGACTGCTGCAGTGAAGATGACCCTTCTCGCCACGGGAGACCGACCCACACATCACAGATGAAGACGCGGCGTCCGCTCACCGCGCCGAGTTGCCTCCCGCATTTACTGGCGCATCCCGTTAGGATACTCGCAAAGCGTTCAACGACAGCTCTCCTCGACACCGTTCGTCCCTAGTTCGTTTGTTTTTCAGAGCGACGTTCCTCCTGGAAACCAAACGGATGGGGTACGCGTTCGCGTGACTCATATCCGGGACTTTGCAAGGCGAGAGGAACGATTGGGTAAGGCGCTAGCACTGCTGCGACGAGGGCGAGAGAGACGTGGAGAGGGCAAACACAAGTGAGGGCAGGCACGCAGGAGAATGTTGGGTGTTCCTGGGTTTCCCAGGGAGCGATGGGAGGTAAACGGCGAGCAGCAAGAGTGCGCGCGGCGTTCTTAGCCGTGTAGAATTTGATGGAGGAGAGAAGGGTTTCCGGCCCTTTTCGCGTACCATGCGCGGTTGTGCGCAGCCAGGAAAGAGCACGCAGTCGGCATGCACTGCAACGGCCACTTCAGCGAGTTCTGGCTGCAGCGCGAGAAGCAAGCGCAGTGCGTCCGAAGCTGGCCGTGATGCATAACGCTGACACGAAAAACAACCTCGACCCGCGTGACACAATGCCGACTCAATATCGGGAAAGGATCTCCACAACGTCGACTCACTAGACGTTCCGACGTACCTAGTTCTCATGATCCTACGGGACGTGTGTTCCCGTGTAGTGAAATTTGAGTGGTGTCGAGACTGTGTTCGCCCGCTGTGATTGTGCGTAGTGCCTGTGCGGCGCAGACTGCAGCGGATCAGCTGTCGCCGCTGTTGCTTCGATGCAAGCGACAAGGGACCGATCTTAGTCCGTCCATGCGCTACCGTTTCTTACTCAGCCCCAACTCTCGTTCAACTACCTCAGCTAATTCCCGCCCAAGCGCGCCCCTAGAGGGCAGAAAAGCACACAACGTCAGACACCGTCCGGACGCCCGTCCACGAGCCGCTTGCTGGTTGACAAGAATAATGACACGTGCAGCGAGGGCTTCCAGCGCGACCATGTTTCAGCGGGTATCGGCAGGCACTGGCCCCACAGAACATGCTCGGTGGCACGAACAGCTGTAGCCCACGGAGTACACCGAAACGGTGCATAGCAAGCCGACGCGAAGGTGCGGGAACGAAGGTACGGCCCGTACTGCACGACACGAGCACTGGAGGAGAGCCTACGCACGCTATGCGCCAGCCAGATGCACAACTACTGCATTAGTGCAGATCTGGCTGGCGCATAGCGTGCAGAGAGAAAAAAAAACAGTGCATGCGCTTCACAAGCAGACAACGCCGGCGTCGCGCAAAGTATGTACAGCAGCAGTTCGGACGTGAAGGGCGGCGCGTTCGCAGGCGAACGAAGCAAACACAGGCGCACTCGTGACGACCCTATTCAATTTTTTTTTCTTACTGGAATTCTATTGTTTCGATTTCCGTCCTTCTGCCGACGTTCGTCCGGGTGGAAAATAAAATAAAAATGTATTGCATGTGATATCGACTTGAATCTAAGCACACCCCCCCCCCCCCCCCCCCCCGTATGCGGTACACGCTACGGCCATAACGTTCGCGTCGTTCTCGCGAACAGCCCAAACAACAATGGGAATGCGCGAACCCACGGGGCAGAGCAGAAGCGGAAGAACAGCGGGGCATTTCTGCGAGGCAGCACGTGCGCGGAGACGGCGCGTGCAGCATTGGACGATTCGGCACGGACCTGCGAGCGACAGGCGCTTCTTTTTTGTTTTCCTACACGTACGTACATGCGCGCGCACATAACGCGCCCACGTGGGATTCGAACGCGATGAGACACTGCGCCACTCGCAAAGCGCCCGTTCTCCGCTGCCGACGCTCAGGTCGCCAGCAGGTCATCTACGAAGCCGTCAGACTGCGCCGGTGAAATGATGGAAAGGAGAATGCAGATGTACGACCCGCACACGCATAAACTCAATAAAGGTTACTGCCCAGAGTTTATACTCAGCGCTGCGCGAATGAGACGAACGAGGCTCGTTGACGGCGTATACGCACCGCACCGCCTTTGGAATGAAAATCCCCGGACACGTCGCATTCATATCAGTGCGAGCACCAACGGTGAAAGCAACGCCAACGAACGTTCAAACAATACGAGGGCTACCGCTGCCAGTGAAAGGCCCGATACTTTCAGGGTAAAGGTTATGTACCGTGATAGAAAATGCGCACTAATTTTACGCAGAAAATTCTGCGGCGAAGCTAACCAAATTTTTTCTTTGCTAATTTATATTTCTCAATGAAAAAATCAGCATTTCAAGAAAAATTCGGCAGACTGCTTGCGTGTTGGAATGCGAAAGCATTACTGTCCCTGGGTGCATTGACACCCACACGTAGACACACGCGGCGCCGTCTTTTCAAGTAATGGGACTAGCAATGCTTTCGCATTAATATGCTGAACCGGTCATAACGACTACCTACAACCCTGCACTTGTCAGGCATTCGTGAAGCGAGCCGTCGTTTTCGAAAGCTTGGGACTGCAAGGTAGAAATACCCTGTACAGGTGACTGCATGCCACGGGAGTGACGCGTATATACGTGCCACTCCTGTACCTTTTAAAATGGAAGCGTCGCGCGCCTGTGCCTACGCGCGCCGCTGCCAGCTCTTAGCGGGACGTGAAAGGTACCGGGCAGAAACGCCTCAAGCAACGCAGCATCGCGCGCCGCACTTCTATAAAAAAAAACAATAAAAACGTAGGCGACCGCCGGCGCCCCCTGTTGCTTTATACATGAGCTGCATGTTGGGGTGTGCACCAGAAGCCACAAAAAAATGCGCGCGGATGGCAAAGCGCGCGCAAATCTCTAATGCGGCGCATGCGGAAAGCGCGGGCTTGGAGAAAACGAAAACGACAAAAACGTCGCAGGAGACGCACGCGCTCACCGGCGCCGGTCGTCGACACCCATGGTGGGTGGGGGTGGGGTGACGCGCAGTGGCTAGGCCCGAGTTTTATGTGCTCACAGCGTATACGTCAAACTCTGAGTGCTCGCCGCTGCTTGCGTCCGCGCTTACCCCCCCGCATGTATGTATGCATGCACCCGGCGCATTCCTGAGCAGCAGCTGGCACAGACGCGTTTGCGCCGAAATGGGCGCCGCGCAGCACGCGCACTCGTTGCCTTCAATCGGCGCGTGCACCTATATACCGCGCCTCCCGGGGTTCCCGGCGGAAGAAATCCCGGCGCCGTTCTAGGGCGGTACAAAATACAGCACACCTCCCGCGACGCTATACCAATACACGCTATACTACTATGGTGGGTCCGTGTGCGAGGGACATCGAAAAACGCTGGCTCGACTGGAAAACTTTCGCCGACAGCTGCTTTTCATTTCCCATACGGCGACGCAAAATAATAAAGAAAAAAAACTTATGCACCGTCATCGCGTTGCGCGCCTATAATACAGCGAGCCAAGCAGTTGCACTCGGAAGCAGGAAATATGCCACTTCTCCATCGCGGGAGTCCCTCCTGAGGGGAGGGGACGAGACGTTGACGCAAGGCCTGCAGTGCAAACACACGACGTCGAGAAGCTGCTGGATGCGAGGTTCCTCCGGTAAGCGCTCGCTAGTAAAGCCCTCGCCTTTCTCACGACGGCCAGTTTCCGCCCCCGTACACAACCGCTCTCGACGGACAACCGCCAGACACAACGCCGTTAGTTCCGTCCGTAGAGAGTCGGCTACGCAACGGACGTCTCACTGGCCGCGCTCGCGAAGGATAAAGTAAGTAGACGTGGCAGCGATGGCAACGACGCGACAGTGAGGGCAACCGCACGGTTAGACTTCAGTACTGCCAGAAAAAAAAAAGGAAATAAAGAGAGACAGTGGTATTCGTCCTTATAGCTTTTCTCACGGTCCCTGTGCGGGCCTCTACTTGTGAAGTAGCGCAGACGCGCCCGGCTATGGTTCTGTCCAAGTAAAACAAAACGAAGACGCACCGAAGCAGGGCTGACGGGTGCACACGTTACACACCCAAACACCCGCCTTCCCAAGCAGCGTTACCTCGTTCGAAACCACACCGGAAATTCCACAGCGGAAAACTCACTCCACATCCCCCCTCTCACCCTGGGGCGGCGCAGAACGTGCCGGCGTGGCCCGCGCGAGTCTCAGGCACACACTGGGCCCACGTAATAGATTAGCCATCGGGTCCCGGTCACGGGGGAGGGGCCAAAGATCAAAAGCCGCGAACTTCCCCCGCCTCCTCCCTCCATTCCAACCCCCCCCCCCCCCCCCTCTGCGCCCTGTAATGTCCGGCGACGTGCCGCGGCGACGGCGCCCATTTATAAAGATTCCGGCGCCTCGGAGCGCGTGTCGTAAGCGGGAGGTAACAGCCGAGGGCGTCCCAGCAACAGCGCGACGGGCTGCAGGCGAGCCAAGGAGAACGAGGCGGGCCGAAGAGCATACGGTCTGGGGTACTCTTGAGAAAAAGAAATGAAAGGCTGCGATGGAATAGAGGGGCGAAAGCACGAGACAAGCGAGAATGATTGCCGAAGAAGAGCACGCAGAAAAAAAAAAAAATAAGGACGGGAGAAGCGACGAAGGCTCTCATCCCATACGCCCAGCGACGTCACTTGGTACCGAAAGGTTTTTTTCTTTTTTCTTAAACGCAGCTGCGCATAAGCTAGACGAGCGCATTATGCGTCCCACGCGCCGACAGTTTCGCAAGTCCGGTGAATAACGGGCTCCGAGGACGCCACGAAGCGAGGACGCCGCAGAGAAACGACAACAACAAAAAATAGAAAATACTCCTCGACGGTCCCTCCGCGCATATTTCTGCTGCCCATCGAACACGCACGACAGCCTAAGTTCCTTCTTTTGTTTCCGGAGCGGCGGAACAGCGTGCCCGAACCAGAGCTCTCCGTCACCCGCCCACCGAAAGACAAAAAACAGTCGCCGCACTGACAGCCCGACCAAGCCGAAAAAGAGATAGAGAAAACAAAAGCAGCAGGTAGAGAGAGAGAGAGAGGGGGGGGGGAGAGGGAGACGAAGACGTGTCACCTGTCTCCAAGGGGCAGAAACTTCGATTTCCAGGTGGCCATTAAGCGCCCGGGGCGCGGCGTTGTAACGGTGGCAAATGGTCGGGGCGTGCGCGCGGCCTGCGATTACGCGCGCTTTGCTTTGCTACACCATTTTAAAGCAGCCGTTCCCCCCTAGTTCTTCCTCTTCCTTCCCTTCGTTTCCCGCCAAGGGCACGGCGCCGTTAAATGGCCGTCTCACGAGAAAAATCGGGCATTTCTAGCTAGCCACTGTTCCGCCCCGTCGCCGACGCGCGTCGAGGTGCCATCCGCCGCCCAGTTCTGGCATCGATCGACCGCGGAACTAGTATATGGCGGGGAAAGCACTGCGACGAACAACGTTGCGCGTTGCCTACTGGATGCTCTGCGCAGCACAGCACAGAACAGTACAGTATACTTTTGCCAGAAAGAAAACTGCGCTACGGGAGAGGACGGAGAACCGCTTCACCAACTGCCCCTGAACGTATACGTGGTTGTAGTACAGCACAGTACAGTACAGTACAGTATAGTATAGTATAGTATAGTATAGTATAGTATAGTATAGTATAGTATAGTATAGTATAGTATAGTATAGTATAGTAAAGTAAAGTATAGTCACATCGTGCGTTAGCATTGGTCAGAGTGCCTCCTCGGGGAGTTGTTATGTCATGATGAAACCTTCAGGTTCATGTTCAGCGCACGTATTGTCTTCTCCAAGTTCGTCCTCGTTTGCAAGTGCTGGAAGTTTCGTGATAGTATTGCTGTTAATATGTGGTGTGTAATGTCTGGAAGCTGCACGCGTGCTATGATCACAAAAGGCCCTACAGGAGGGCTTCGGATCAATCTCGACCACCAAGGCTTCCTTAACGTGCAGCACAGCACTTGCCTCCGTAGGGCAGGGTTAGATCCCGCGACCTAGGCCGCAAAGCCAGGACCCAGCCACGGCGGCAGACGCGTGATAGTCTTTTTTTTTGTTTGTTATTCGAGCACTTTCCAAATGGCATATGCTAAGACTGCCTAAAAACTACAGGCACAGCCGTGTCGGCTATTCTCATGCAGGAATCCGAGCAGGCTCCATATCTTACTGCATGCAGTCCGTGCGCCACCTGAAGATATCTTTCCACCTGTGGCCACAAGTCCTACTTCCTGTCACGTGGTTGGCGCTCACTGAAACAGCGGGGGTCGTGTGCTCCGTTTCCCGTTCGCGTGGGCATGCGCGAACACGGACGTGCACAACACACACACACACACACACACACACACACACACACACACACACACACACACACACACACACACACACACACACACACACACATATATATATATATATATATATATATATATATATATATATATATATATATATATATATATATATATATATATATATATATATATATATATATATATATATATATAACATATGCGCAACATATACACGGGAATGGCGGCACAAAGGGCGTTCTTGTACACAGCACATTTGAACGGGTACGCATTAAGCACAACGGAAGGTGCACGGAACACAACCAGTTAAAACGAAAGCTCTTGGCATAACGGAGCGTTGCTAGCCGCCGAAAACACCGAAGACAAATAAGAACTCGGGTAAGAAAGCAGACGGGACAAAGTACAAAAGGCGTGTGGGATGATGCACAGCGCCTTATACTCTGCACACGTTCAATCGTGTTAGTCGAACACACAAAACGAGTATTGCACCTATACACTAACACACCTGTACCCTAAGCAACAGGAAAAACAGCACGGAGATAACGAACCATTCACGGCGTCTATATGCGTAGCGAAATTTTTTTCTCTCTTTTGGAGCTTTTGAAGTCGCGTACATGGGTCCTGCACGGCTCATGGGGTGCAGCGTTTTCTAGCTGGAAAAAAAAATTAAGGGGGCGGGGGGGCAATGATAAACCGCGCGAGTGACGCTGCTTACATTTATCAGCTCCTTCCGTAATAAACACGCCCGTAAAATTATAATTACTCAGAAAACGCGCAGCTGACTACGCGCTGCAGCGCGTTCTCGAATTTTTTACGGCTGTCTGGGTGTCTAGCGCAAGAGATACGGTTGCTGCGCCTTTCCTTTCCCCATAACTATAATAACGAATCGTTACCATAAACTAAAACATGCAAAGCGAAAGTACAGGATCCGGTATCCGGTACGTTATGCGGTACCCGCAACTGAACGCAATAAATCCTGCTTTCGCGCCCCCTGGAAGCGAGCGAGCACTGACGCACACACACAAGCCCACACAAAGCAAAGAACTAACGGCCCGGACACAAAAATATACGGCAACTTCGATACCAGAGAGGGGCCAAAAAAAAAAGAGAATGACAAACGGCTAACCGCAAGCTTGGCTCAGCCCGGAATTAACGGCCCAAACTTCATTAAATTCTCTTCCCCCACGGCACGCTTCGTTTCGATGATGGCGATGCACATATCGGCCGCATAATCCCCGCGACAGCCCGGACACGAGGGGAGGAAGAGGAGGCGGGGCGGAAGCGGCCGCGCGCCATAAATAACCGCGACCAGCGGCCGCCGCCAAATTGCGTAATTTCTCAATACCGGCGCCCACGAAAATGAACGCAAGAAGGAACAAATGGATCCCCTGGTAGTAAATGAAATTAAAAAATAAAATGGCACCGACGGAGGCGGAGGAGGAGGAGGAGCACGTTATGGAAACGGAGCGCTTCAAGCATAGTCCGCCTCTGCACACAGTCTGTAATGATGGGAGAAGGTCAGGTGGAGGGGAGGGGTGTATAGACTCGTTGCGAAGAATCCGCACCGGGGCTTTACAGTACAGAGCGATTGCACGCAACCCATTTTGTATTTGCCCCCTCACGAACACAAAGATAAAGGCGAAGGCAGACAAATGGAGAGTGCGAGCAATCAGCCAGACTGGGCTTTCGTTCATATTACTTGATTATTTAGATGCCTACATGTCGTCCTAAGGAGGATTAAAGTAAGGGATGGTGGAATGGATCAAAAATCGTTAAGTTGCAATTGATACACTCACGAAAGGCCCGCACGGATAAACAAAGAACAACGTAGCATTAACATCGCAAGTACACCGATAAGACGGCAATGAACAGCGCTTCAGAAAGCAACTCAACAGAAGGAAACCACAGACGGTGGGCACGCATTACCCAAGAGCCGGAGGCGAGTCACTCTGAGGAGATCTCGCGTACTGACGCTCTCAGCCAGCCGCCAGTCCTCCGAGTTCGCGGAGCGCGCAGTATTTGCAGGCTGTCCAGGGCAGGAGTAGTCTCAGGCGGTTTTATACCGATTGCGCACCTATTTCACTTTGAGATGAACTTTTCGGATAAAAAAAAAAGCCATTCTCGCCACCGATGTGGCAGCGTCACTATAGTCGGGTACAACTTAAAACAGAAGCGGCAAATGCCCCTCAAAGGAGGCCCTCCAGCCAATGGCGTTGACCGATTTTCCTCCCTCTCCCAGCCCCTTGAAGCAAAGCCAATTCTCTTTTCTCCATCTAGTTACTTTGCAGGGACACGCTACCGATCTAAGGTGGGCCCTATTTGTAACGCCATGCATCTAAGGCACTGCGGGCGAGCATTCTGGTCGCAAGGCAGTATAACACCCAAGGCCGCAGTTAAGTATACAGACCAGCGGTCCCTTACAAAGTTGGTCGATAGACAGTCTATATAACTTTTTACAGACTATTTACTTGGTAAAGATATTTCTTTTTGTCTATTGACAGTCTATAGACAAAAGCCTATCTAAATGCGTATGGCCATACATTATAGATTGTCTATAAACTGTCTATAGCATTTGTATTGCCCATAGAATGCCCTCTAAAGTTTGTAGAGAGTATTATAGACTTTATAGACAGAAGTCTAAGGACAGTCTACAGACTAAAGAAATTTTTGTAAGGGGTGGCCAAACTACGGCCCCTCGAGGGTCCAAGCGCGGCTCGCGACTCTGCCATCTGTACCACACAGCCCCCCTTCCCCGCCTTCCCATTTCTGCCTGTAAATACAGCTTCCCTTATTTTCTATAGAAGAGGTGCTTGTTTCACGAATGGGGCATTGCAATGCGAGGCACAGGGAGCAATCACTGCCTGAGTAGGATTCACTGTTATTCACCAGCTTTGTTGAAGTAAACAAAAATTGCCACGACCCCACTTATACTGCGGCCCATCACTAAAAAGTTTTATTTTTTTACGGATCTTTGCATATGCCTGTCTGGCCAACCCTGATATAGACTTTCGCAAGGGGCGAGGGTGTTGTCGAAACGTCTCCTCTCTGGACTGTCGGAAACTGGTTCCGCTGCCGTTTTTTCCACTGCGCTGTAGCGAGGCGTACTCGGCCGTCCAGCGAGCAATACGGCCGCGTCCAGGGAGCCCTTACTGCAAAGGTCCCGGCCGCCCGATGGCAATGGACAAGTGATGAATCCACTCACCCGCGGTCGCGCGTACCAGGGCAGGGGGTCAACCCTGGTTATCTTCAGAGGCGTGTACGTGTGCATAGCGTCACGCGGGTGGGGGGACAGCACCAGCTCGATCACGCTTCGCTACTGCGCCAACGACCCGAACCAGTCCCGGACACGCGAACGGAACGCTGCCGACAACGGACAGCTGCGCGTTCACGCCCGCTCCACGTATGCGCGCGTATCGGGGGGCACCGATAGATGGAACGAAAGGGCGCGAGGTCCTTTCGGATATCATGCACAGCAGCTTCCAAAAGCGGGACGAAAAGCGTAATCACTCGAACACACGACGAAGCAATCCTTCCCTCGAGGGTCGCCGCACGACTGGCACATTCCCCAACGGTCGCTAGAGGCCCATATCGCGACTGCGACCGTTCCACCGGTGCAGAGAGACAACGAAACCACTCGGGAGGCCTCGCTTCAAGTGTCTTATCTGGAGTTATCGCCCACCTTTCAAGATCGCAATGAGCCAGAAAGAAAAACCGACGACCTATCCTCGATGTCAACAGCAGGGGACGCTTAGGTGCGCACAGTTAATTTGTTAAGCGCTTCACATATTTCACAACGCAAGGTTATCGGTTTCCTCAATACCAGCGAACCCGGCAGTGCTTCGAAATGCATTCAACCTCCCCCCTCCGCCGCCAATCAGTCCAGAATAGTACGAGCCCGTATTTACTATGTTTATTCCTCCAATTTCGAAAGCTAGCGTTATCGAATACCAGATATTACACCCTCGTTGTAGTCTTTCCAAGTTTCGTGCCGATCATTCCTGCAGCGGCAGAGGAAAGGCAGGAAGATCGGATTCTTGACAAAAAAAAATATGTACAAAGGGCTGAAAGGAATCGGGGACTTCAGTCCAATCGCCCACGTTTCGACAAGAGGACTTGTCACCGACCTAGACGAGGAGAAATCTTCCTCTCGAAACACTGGCTAGCGGACTGGGCATCCATATCAACCCCAGTTCACTTTGATTTCTGTTATTCTAGCAACCAGCATTTTGCACCCAAAAGCAGGCGTAATGTTCCAAATTTTATTCATTTTGTACTGATAATACCGATTTCGAGATTTGAGTTGAGGGGAAAGACACACCGATAGAGTAACAAGATCTCAAAAGTGAACTATACATATGTTGAAGCAAATAAAAACCAACGACAGATCTGATCCATAGGTTAACTAGTGATTAGGCGAGATGTGAACAAAAAAAAAAGAAAACGTCACGTCAGGCACGAAAACGACATAATTAACAAAGTAAGTTCAGTCAACTATTGCTGCGGGAGAAAAAAAAACGAGTATTTTCAAGCAACTGTGCGTTCGAAAGGATGTAATAGTCGGTGCTCGTTATTTGTTTAGTGGCAGGCCCAGGCGAGAACGAGATTAGTTCAGTGCGGTCTATCTTTGTAGTTTTCACTGGTTTCATGGTTTATGGTTGTTTAACGTCCCAAAGCGACTCAGGCTATGAGGGACGCCGTAGTGAAGGGCTCCGGAAATTTCGGCCACCTGGGGTTCTTTAACGTGCACTGACATGCACAGTACACGGGCCTCCAGAATTTCGCCTCCATCGAAATTCGACCGCCACGGCCGGGATCGAACCCGCGTCTTTCGGTAGTTTACACTGTTTCATACAAAATCAATGGTGTGAGCTAGGATTTCCCCCCATCTATGAATATATGAAAGAGAAGGAGTACTTGCGCCGGAGGGATATCTAATGCTAATGTACTGCACTCTATAAAGTAGGTTACCCGTCGGCCAAGTATTATTCTTGATTTCAGCTAAGATAAAATAGCTCGCGTACGTCCCCTTACCCACTCTGCTCTCCTGTCGTCTTTTCAACTTACATCTATCATTTTCCGTTGAATAGATCGCATGCGTTGTCCTCAATTTAGTTTCAAGGTTTTTCTCTAGCTTCAAGGTTTCCACCCCATAGGTGAGTACTGCCAAGATGCGCTTGTAATGAAGTCGAGAGTTGGACGAAAACTCGCCTGGTCGGGGCAAATCATAACGTGAAATTGTATACACCGACCAAAAAAAAAAAAGACGTTTAGGCTTGTGAACAGGGCTCCCGGACGGGAGCCGAAACGTCTTGACTTTTTTCTTTGTTTTTGGTCGGCGTCTACATTTTCACGTTATTATACGCCTGTTGTGTAATTTCGTCTTGAGGGATACTGATAAGCTACCGTTCATGATCTTAGAGTACCTGGCAAAAGTACTGCACCTCATTCTTATTGGATAGTTATTTCACTCGGCTGTTCCTGGTCGGCGGTTACTATACTTGCCCGAAGTAGAATTACAGCTTGCAATGCTTCGCTGCCTATCGTAAACTGTTGCGCCCCTGCCGAGACTATTGAGCATTACTTTAGGTTCTTTCGTACTGTATTTTGCACCTATAGTTCGGCACTGCCTGTCTGGGTCCTCTATCATGCTTAACAATTCGTTCCCTGGTGTTTCCGATCTCTGCAGATATGGTGCAAGGTGACAGCCAGGCGGATACACTGAGTGAAGACGTCGACTGTTGAAATCGTTGTCAACATAGTGTCCTCATTTATGCCGATGATGTATTGTTCCTAAGCTTTCCGGGTCACCATCATTGAATTCCAGAGATTCCGATGATAAGCTGCATGCTAAAGGGCAGGGCAGCGCTCACGATGCGCAGAGGGCCGCAGATAAGGGAAAAATTATGCGCCCGATATGTTATCCAGATAAAAACGATAAGGAGACAACGGGAGAAAGATAATCAACCACTAATTGATTGCCAGCGCCTTCCAGCTACAGATTCAAAAAGAAACGTGCGGTATAACGGCAACATTGCCGCTACTGACAGTCTATATTTCCAAAGGGTGAGGGTCAAAAAGGCGTACAGTCAGCGTCAAATGATACGCGAAGGAGAGCTGACATGGGTAGAGCAAATCAAAATGAATATTTTAGCTGAGGGAGACGGGATACAAGCGGACTTTATTTTCACTTCTTGGCGCAAGCGAAGACCGCCCCGTGAAAGTGTTAATTGACCCCGCCCGTGTTTCCTGTGCAGCAGGTAGTATTTATGCGTCCTTCGGTTGGCCTCGCAGTTATTCGGTACGCGTTCCATTTGACGCTGCTAATGGTGCAAGTGGCGTAAATCGGCTGTAAAAGCGAAGCTGCTAAACAACGAATATCTGCTCACGACGTTGGCTGTGATACCTTTGCTTTCTTTCTCTTTTTTTCCAGTGAAAGGGCAATCTTAACTGGTCATCACACACCAGTCCATGTCGTGCAAAGTGACTGTCAATTTACGTTTCCATTAAGTGCCTCCCAGAAAATCTAGTCCCTCAGCCAGCGTATACATGGGTAGCACAAACCCGTGTTGGCGTGAACGTGCACGCGAGCAGGAAGCACCTTTCGTCTTCATTCTGAGGTGTATTTTGTTTTTCCCATTAACATAGCCGACATTGACCATCAGTATACAGGGTGCTTCGCCTAAGACTTTACACAATTTTTAAAAATAGGCTTTTTGAGTTAGAAGAGCGCTTTTTGCGGCACAGCATTGTCAGCGGTGTAATACATCACAATACAATGGACGTGCTAACTAAAAGGATGGTTAACTAATATTGAATAGTTAACTTGTTAACTATTCCCGTTAGGCTTCTTAATTATTGAGAGGCGTGTAACACACCATATGTAATATCCATATCAGTTTTTAGAATTTCGAAAACGCGGTTACCCTCGGCGCTGTGGCCGAACAAATTCTTCCTATTTCGACGAGTTACGTGCATTGGAGAGGTTGCTTTGCCTGCAAGCTTCTCGAAAGCGCATACAATTTGGAGCGATTTAGCCAAAATTTGTTCGCTCACAGCGTCGAGGGTAACCGCGTTATTGAAATTCTAAAAGCTGGCATGAATATTACTTGCGGTGGGCTACCCGCCTCTTAGTAATTAAGGAGTCTAACAGTAATAGTTTTAAGAAGTAAACTGTTCAATATTAGTTAACCAGCCAGCTAGTTAGCACGTTTTAGCTTTGACATGGGAGTTCGGGCCAGCAGAATGTGTGACGATCTTCAAAGGCACTATGCTTCCCCCCCCCCCCCTTCCTTTCTCCTCCCACTTCATGGAAACAGGCACGTACAAAACGCCCCCACTCCACGTTCAGCACTCGATGCGGTCCTTGTTGCAAACGAGATAAAATGGTAGGCTGCGCGAGGCCCCTGCAAACAGGCCAATATTTACGCCAGGCTCCCAACGACGCGGAACAGATGGCAGCGAAAGAGAACCCAGCGCGGCCAACGATGACGCACGCAGCAACTGGCACTGACGCGAACAGTTCAGCCGATGCCTGCTCTTTCAAAACGGAGTTGCGCACCTACCAGCCAACGTGTTAAAACTGTTTTTTAAAAAGACTCAAAAACCAGTGTTGGCGGTAACGCGTTACAAGTAACGGCGTTACCGGCAACGCGTTACTTTTTTCGGTAACTTTGTAACGGACTCGTTACCATTTCGGAACTGTAACGAGTAACGTACTTACGTTAACATTTTTCGGTAACGTGACGTGTCACGTTACTAGTTATTTTTTGTTCCAGTTGCCGCCCACTCCGCTCCCTTTCTCTAGAAAAAAAAAAGCGCAGAGCACCTAATGTGATGTTGCAAATAATCAAACAGGTGCTGTCGACGACCTTTGTTGCGGCTCTCGTGCATGCCAGAAAACAGCTTCCCTTCACGACGCACCCAACTAAAAAAACAGATACAATAGCCATAAAGCACGAAACACGTGCACGAACACCCATTCGCACACTTGCCTTCGCCTAGCTCCCCTTCCCGAACCACTCACACACACAGCTCTCTACAGAGTGGAAGCATGCCGAGCATTTTGGAACATCACATTTTTCAGAATTACTCTAAATTTGTTGAGAGTTCAGCGATGTTTTCTTTATGAAGTTAAAATTGATGATGAAGTGCCATTTTGTGTTTAATGCCACATTCAGAAGATGGCTTCACCAAGTGCCTCAGAGTTAGAATCCAACACATGTAACTCGACAAGCAACTTTAGGCCACATTAACATTGCTAAGCTCCTGCATATTTGTGCAAAGTATTCTCGTTAAATCAGGATATCGCGTAAATGGTTGTTTGGGCTAGAAGTTTTATGTGAAATATGAGCTTTATAAAATTGTTATCGTGAGTTCTTCAGGCAAGACGCACTAATTAAAATTTGTGGCCATGAAGTAACGGCAAAGTAACGTGCGATACTTGTTTTCGGTAACGGTAACGCATTACTTTTTTATATAGGTAACGTAGGGCGGTAACGCGTTCCTTTTTTCTTAGCGTAACGAGTAACGTATTTAGTTACTTTTTTTCGGTAACGCCTACAACACTCAAAAACCCACTGCTTTCATTTGCCTTCATAACGGCAGACAAGAAAGAGTAGTTGGTTTCTAGCCGCATTCTGCTGATTCCTTCGGCTCAGTTTTTCTCCACTGATAACGCCTCACACGCTTAGAATAACAACTCACCGCGCAGTGGTGCGAACAGCGCTACGGCCTAATCTCACACTCTCCCCTATCTCAATATTACATCTATGTGCTCGAACGCGACGCTAAGCACGCTCTGTACAATGGAGGAGGTGAACTTCGGCCTGAACTGCTCAGAACAGCGAAATAATAAATTTATTTTGCAGGGGTCCCTGAAAGCAACAGACGCCTTCACTGCTGCACGAAATGCACGGTACTCGATTTCATCAGCCGCTTCGAAACGAGTGTGATAGGCTATCCCCGCGAGGGAAGATACAGAAGGGAACACGCTCTTGCCAAAAAATGACGTCTATGGCAGACAATTAGACCAGGTGTGCGCTTCTGCATTAAAAAAGAGCACGTTTACGAAAAGCGTTCAAGGAACAGCTAGTCAGCAGATCGTTATTAACCTTTGCCAACGCGCCATAACAGTATTGTCGGAAGCGTGGTGAACACAGCGCACTAAGCAATTTGGCACCGGGTAACTGCATAATTATTATTCGAATAAATTAGGACAAAACCGTGCAACTCAGCAGAGATTGCGAAGTGTACTTCTTTCGTCCGTATTTTATGTTTATTTTTTCTGCCCACTTTAGCCCTATCAATGTACCGTAATTGTGCAAGACTTGTGCTTGACGCAGAATTACTTCCAGCAGCCGACATTTAGTGCGAAAGCACCACTCGATTCCTAGCCTGGAAAATGCCGGTGTGTGGTGAGGCCTCTGAACTTAGTCACGTGACGCGGGAAATGGCGGGAAATAAACGAAGCTTTGAATGTTCGGCGATAGCTTTGCTGATTTCGGTTGGGGTCATTAATGACAATGAAATGATAAAGGCCTTCATGGTAAAGTCCTCAGGTGAACGGCCTTTAGGGTGAAGGCTTTCAAGGTAAACGCCTTCAGGGTAAAGGTCTTCGTGTCAATGGTTTACAGGGTAAATGCACTGTGGTAAAGGTCAGGGCGAATCATCATCACCATCAGCCTGAGTATACTAACTGCAGGGCAAAGGCCTCTCCCATGTCTCTCCAATTAACCCGGTCCTTTGCCAGCTGCACCCACCCTATGCCTGCGAGCTTCTGAATCTCATCCGCCCACCTAACCCTCTGCCGCCCCCTGCTACGCTTGCCTTCTCTTGGATTCCGCTCCGTTATCCCGAAGGACCAGCGGTTATCTTGCCTTCGCAGTACATGCCCTGCCCAAGCCCACTTCTTCCTCTTGGTTTCGACTAGGATGTCATTAACACGCGTTTGTTCCATCACCCACTCTGCCCGCTTCCGGTCTCTTAACGTTACACCTATCATTTTCCTTTCCATGGCTCGCTGTGCTGTCCTTAACTTAAGCTGAACCATTTTCGTTAGCCTCCACGTTTCTGTCCTGTAGGTGAGTACCGGCAAGATACAGCTGTTGTACACTTTTCTCTTAACGGATATTGGTAAACTGCCATTCATGATCTGAGAGAGCCTCCCATATGCGCTCCACCCCATTATCCTTCTAGTTATTTCCCTCTCATGATCCGGATCAGCGGTCACTACCTGCCCTAAGTATTCCTTTACCACTTCCAGCACCCCGTTGCCAATTGTGAACTGCTGTTCCCTTGCTGAAATTCCCTTGCTAGAACAGTACCTTGGTTTTCTGCATGTTAATTTTTAGACCCACCGTACTGCTCTGTCTAACTCATTGATCATGACTTGCAGTTCATCTCCTGAGTGACTCAGCAAGGCAATGTCATCAGCGAATCGCAGATTATTTAGTTAATCTCCATTAACTCTTATCCGCAATCCAGGCATCGGAATACCTCCTATAAACAGGCGGTGAATTGCATTGGCGAGATCGTGTCTCGCTGCCTGACGCCCTTCCTTATTGGAATTTTATTGCTGACTTTATAGAGGACTATGGTAGCTGTGCAGTTGCTATATATATCTTCCAGTATTTTCACTTAAGGCTCATCTGCACCCTGATTCCGCAATGCCTGTATAACTGCAGAGGTTTCCACTGAGTCAAATGATTTCTCATAATCAATGAACGCTATATACAGGGATTGGTTATATTCTGCGCGTTTCTCTATCACCTGATTGATAGTGTGAATATGATCTATTGTGGAATACCCTTTACGAAAGCGCGCCTGATCATTTGGTTTATTCAAGTCTAAAATTGCTGTGACTATTAGCGATCACCTTAGTAAATACCTTGTAGGCAACGGACAGTAAGCTGATCGGTCTCTAATTTTTCAAGTCCCTGGTATCTCCTTTCTTATGAATTAAGATAATGTTTGCGTTCTTGAAAGCTTCTGGTACAGTCGAGGTTATATGGCATTGCGTACACAGGGTGGTTAGTTTTTCCAGCACATTCTCCCCTCCGTCCTTCAACAGTTCTGCTGTTACCTTATACTCACCAGCTGCTTTTCCCGTGCATTGCTCGTAAAGCTTTCTTCCTCCTTCGTTACTGGCGTGGTGACGCATTTGTTGTGCGATACTGTCTCTATCATTAACGTTCTGAGTACATTGGCTACCGTATAGATTTGTGTAGAACTCTTCGGCTGCTTTATCTATCTTATCCATATTGCTAATGACATTGCCCTCCTTGTCTCTTAACGCATACATCTGATTTTTACCTATGCCCAGTTTCCTCTTCACCGCTTTTAGGCTACCTCCGTTGTTTAGAGATTGCTCGATTCTCTCCATAATAAACTTCCTTATGTCGGCTACCTTGCGCTTATTTATTGACTTCGATAGCTGTGCTAGTTCTATTATGTCTGTAGGGTTAGGCGCCCTCATGCTTTGACGTTTCTTAATCAGATCTTTCGTCTCGTGAGATAGCTTGCTGGTATCATGCCGAACCGTCCTACCGCCAACTTCTACTGTGCACTCCGTAATGATAGCTTTCAGATTATCGATCATTGTATCAACATTAAGGTCGTATTCCTCAGTTAAAAGGCCTTTGTGTCAAAGGCCTTTATGGTCAGGTCAAAGGATGCTTTCGCACTCACATCACGTAAGAGGCCTTCAGTGCCCATCATATGTTTTTGTTTTGTTTTTAACTGTCCGTTTCCAAAGCTCTTCGCGGATCCACACTGAGCAGGCAGCCGCGCGACGTCGTGCTAGACGGGCTGGAAGGCAAAATCTGCCCCTAATTTCAGATAATCCCGTTCGAGCCCACCCGCATATATGCCATCAATCGGCTCTTTCCCAGCCCCAACCACTGTTCAGCGAGAAAGCGCAAGAACCCCGAGGCGGTTTTAAACTGCCTCAAGTTCCGCCTATCGACCGCGGCTGCAGGAGAGTTGCTACTCTCCCCTCGCCCTCTCCCCCACGCCCCTAACCAACGCAGCGCGGTCACTAAAAGCGCCGTGCGAAAAGCTGCCATAGCCGCAACGTTACGTAGAAGCCTCATGACCAGCAAGAAAAAAAAATCCAGACCCTAGCTGTATTGCGGCGCGTGCATGGCGGACAAACGGTGCACTGCCTCCACAATAAAGAATAAAATAACCAAAGTACCAACAGCCCGAAACACAGAGCCAACCGTAACCCGCGCGACGGCGGCATAAGAAGCAAGAGAATCAGGCCACCACGGGATAAGCCCCAGCAGGGCTAAAAACCACCTGTCGCTAACTGAATACTCGCCCCTTTAGTGGCGGCCGCAGAGAGCGACACACCAGCTACGCGGGCCATTTGCATACGTAGGCGAACCAGCGGGCGACAAGCGCTGCACCGCACAGTCCGCGGCACACAGCCGTTCAGGTCAGCGTGCCAAGGACGGAAACTATTCGCGCGCTGCCCTTAAGTCCGATAGGGCACCGCGCGTTGGCCACGCTCTCTTCTTTTTCGCGGCGGAGCTGCGCTTAAAAGCACCAATGGCGCACGACTTGCCGGTCGGCAGCGCGGCAGTTGGCCTTCACTTCGCCCCAACGAAGGCGGACGGCGCGTGTGTAATAAGCTGCACTGCCTGGGCAGCACCGAGAGAGAAAGTTACACCGGTACCTATACTCTGGCACGTAGACGCTAATGCGCAGAGTCGGTCACAACTGATAATAAGCTACGAGGCCGAGACGAGGAGAAACGAAACAAAAATCGTGCCGCAACGCCTGAACTGCACGCAACTGTAACGAGCATCGACGGGCCCGCACACGCTGAGTTCGATGATGATGAATTTTAAAGCGAAAGCTTAACTACTCCAGCCAGCGAGCCATTTCGGCTCCTCGCGCCGTATGTCGTATGTCATATGCCTTGGCCGCATTGTAGTCGTTATTGTAGTCGTTATGGAGAGCGCGAAAGAGACGCAACAGTGACAGAACGAAGCGAGGAAGCGACAACGCGCTCAAGAGACGGCAGAAGAGCGCGCCGCACGACTCGAGAAGCGTCGTAACGAAGATGCCACTAAAATAAGTCGTGCCACGTCCAGGAGTGACTCAACTGCTGATGAGACCGGTTCGAGTTCTCGAGAGCGTCGGAATGAGACTCGGCGTAGACGACGTGCAGAGGAAACGAAGCTTTCGCAATTCAACTAGGGTTAACCAGAGCTAAACCACATTCAATTTTTTATGGCGCAAGGGCATCTGCGGCCAAACAGAGCCATGGCACAAGGTTTTTCCTTTTCTCAAGGTGGTGTCAAAGACCAATTTTCTAAGCATTTCACCATGAATAAGCCGAGCGCCAGGTCAGGGGAAACCTTGTACCTATTGTATCCCCAGTGAGTACCCGGTGTCACTCGGGATCGAACCCCGCACCTCCTGCATGCGAGGCGGATGCTCAAACGACTAGGCCACTGCTGCAGTGTCGCACACGCTCAGTCCACCGATTCGTGTACGGCGCTAAGAAATAAATCAGACCCACTGCGCGTCACCGCTTTATAATAGACCAGCGCAGTAAAAAATTATTTATTTATTAACAATACTGCAAAGTCGTATGACTCCAAGCAGAAGCAAGCCCAAAAAATTACATACAATAAAAGTTACACCACACAATAAGCATTAACTTCATCACATCAGGGCATGAAGTTAAAAACGAATGAAATCAGACACAGGAGTACAAGAACATCATCAACGCATTTTCCTCAAATTCGCAATGAATGTATCAATACTGGGGCTATCGACAATATGTTTCGGTAATTTATTCCAGTCATTGATCGTTCCACGAAAAAAAAATTTTTAACGTGTTAATTAGAGCGGCATACTCTTCAATAATTTTGCCATTATCAAAACGGGAGCTTGCGCGAGAGGTGTTAGCTGTAATTAATTGATGAGTGTTCATTAGGACCTGTTTATTTAGATATGGATACCTCAATCGACATTCATTACGTCCAGATTTAAGTGTGTCAAGGCCGAGATACCTGAGCATTTCTGTCGGGCTGTCAGATCTATTCTATTTATTGCAAATGAATCTAGCCGCGGTCCTTTGAACTCTTTCTACCCTAGTTATGTCTTTGTCAGTAAAGGGGTCCCACAGGCAGGAAGCATACTCCAAGCGTGCTCTTACAAACGCTTTATATGCTGCTAATTTAACGTTTACAAGGGTTTCGAAAGCTTACGCCGGATAAACCAGATAGACCTAAAGGCTTTGGTGCAGATGTTATTATAATATGTGTATCCCATCGTAGATCTTCTTTAATAGTAACGCCTAGATATTTTACTGCCGATGATTCCTTAAATGAATGCCATTAATTGAGTAAGAATGCTGCAAAACTGTTTTGGTCCTGCATGTATACGAAGAACTAAGCACTTATGAGTATGTAAATACATGCCGCAAGTAAAGTTGTGTAAGGTCTCTCTTGCAGGCCTTACTAGGTTCTTTAGCTTCGCACCAGAGGTGCCCACCGCCCGAGACGGTTGCTTCATTTGATGACCGAAGGCTTCTTTTCGCACCAGGGGTGCGCCGTCCGAGACGGTATTGATGACGAATCAGGATGCAGGTATTGACGGGAGTACGACTTGACTGTTTTATATACAAATATTTACATTACAAACAAGTTGATACACGAGAGACAATTAAAACGGCAAAAAAAAGTTTAACAACAAAAAGGTGTAACTGGCTAACACTAGAGGAGGCCCCTACTCGGCATAGCCGAAGATGCATTATATCCGACCTTAGCCCAGAACGATTTTCCAGAGCTCCGGACCCTGGTTCTAAAGACCTAAAAGACCCGGCCCATATTCTGTAGCGTCCAATTAAGTCAAACTATAAACGTGATTGGTTAAACAGGTGTATGGCCGGCCCTCCAATGTCCGTAAGGCGTATAACCCTTTCCCTAAAGTAAACAACACCAAAAATGAACATCAAATTCCTCCCACCCCCCCCCCCCCCCCCCGCCAAAAAAAAAAAAAGAACCCATTTTCTCAGAAGGCACCACAACCCTTGGTCCACAGGTTTGCCTGCCCGCTCGGTCCCGACATTCCCAGCGGGATTAGCAATTGGTTCCGTCGAAGCTCAGTCAACCCGGACGCCGTTCCGCAATTAGAGCTGTCGTCGGACTCCGGCAGGGGTGCTTCCGCTGTGTTCGACTGCCCGCTCGGCCCTGACTTTCCCAGGGGGATTAGCGTTCTCGCGGCTTAAATTCCACGCCGATACCCGTTCGTTGGGGTTCTCAAATCTGGCCGCCGCTGTCCATCCGTCATTCCTATTGATCCCCTCCTTGACAAGACTACTATTTTTCAAGGTTTTCCCACGAGATGATCGTCGCAAGGTCGCGTCGCGTCCCGTGTCTGCCAAGACGAGGGGGCTTCCAGCGTGAAACAGCTCGGAATGCGAGGAGCGTGCGGCCGTCGCTGTCAGGTGTGCGCGTCCCACCGCCGCCCGTCCCAGAGGTGAGAAAGGGAGGGGGGGGGGGGGGGGGGGGGGGGGGTTCGAGGGGAGCCTGTAGCTTTGTTATACCGAAACCGGGCGACCGGTCCTAATGGCCTCACAAATCACCGATCCATCCCTTACACCCCATTTCGATCACCAGTCCGAAATTTCTTCAAGACTTTTCTTGAGCATAATTTGGTCGGTTTTAGATTTAACCGGGGTGTAAAGAACGCAGTCATCTGCAAAAAACTTTATCTTAACATCACTGCGTAGAGCTTTTACGATATCATATAAATAAGAAATTGAATCGGCCCCAATGCTGAGCCTTATGGGTCCCCTAAAGTTACTGGCAGGGTCTCTGAGCAGAACTTGTCAACTTGAACATATTGACACCGGTTTTCTAGATAAGCCCTAATAAATTTAATGAGTGTACTATTTATTCCGATGGCATAAAGTTTCCCTAATAATAAATTATGAGGAACTTTATCAAAGGCTTTGGCATAGTGTAAGAAATAGCATCAATCTGTTCTTTGTTATTAATAGCGAGTGTGAAGTCATGACATGCACTAAGTAGTTATGTCACAGTCGACAAGCCACGTAGAAACCCGTGCTGAGCGTCTGAGAAGAGATTATTTTCTTCCAGAAATGCAGTCAAGTGGCGGCAGATAATGTGTTCCGGTATTTTACAGCTTGTCGAAGTCAAGGAAATCGGGCGGCGGTTGGAAACGGACATGCGATCGGTTGGTTTGAAGATGGGAATGACGCGGACATTCCTCCAGTCTGACGGAACGGAGCACTGCTCCAGCGAGGCCTTATATATTATCAACAAGTAGTGCGAAATCCATTCAGCCTAGCGGCGCAGGAATACTGCGGGTATCTTATCAGGGCCATCTGCTTTTTTAGGGTAAAGATCAAGAAGCAAGTTAAAAACACCTTCCTGGGAAACAACGACATCAGGCATGGGAGACAAAAACCCTTCTGGCTCAGTAATAGCACTGTTGTATATCGAAGCGTATACGGATTGAAAGTATTTGTTAAATTCATCTGCAACTGTTCTGGCATCTGAAACCGGTGAGCCGTCAACCAATAATTAAATACTGCTGGATTTATTGCCGCTTAAGTACCTCCAAAATTTATCTGGCGCTTCTTTAAGAAAATTGCCTGAAGTGACGGTGAAAAAAAGTGTCCTTAGCTTTTAATAATAATAATTGGTTTTTGCGGAAAGGAAATGGCACTGTATCTGTCTCATAGATCGGCGGACACTTGAACCGCGCCGTAGGCGAAGGGATAAAGGAGGGAGTGAAAGAAGAAAGGAAGAGAGGTGCCGTAGTGGAGGGATCCGGAATAATTTCGACCACCTGGGGATCTTTCACGTGCACTGACATCGCACAGCACACGGTCTCCTTAGCGTTTTGCCTCCACTCGATAAAAACGCAGCCGCCGCGGTCGGGTTCGAACCTGGGAACTCCGGATCAGTAGTCGAGCGCCCTAACCACTGAGCCACCGCGGCGGGTCCTTAGCTTTTCTCATCTCCGTTTTCAGCGCCGTACTTAGCGTGTTCATAACAGATTCCCGAGGCCGAGCTGAGCGCCTCATTCTCTCTTAAGCTTTCGTTTCATGTGAATTATTTGTCTCGTAACCCAGGGATTATGTTTTTTTCTTAACCCTTTTGGGAGCACCCTGTGTGTGTGTGTGCGTGCGTATATATATATATATATATATATATATATATATATATATATATATATATATATATATATATATATATATATATATATATATATATATATATATATATATATATATATATATATATATAAGGGCAAGAAAGCGGTTCTGATATACAGGGCGGCTTACCCGGCGCGGTGGCTCAGTGGTTAGGGCGCTCGACTACTGATCCGGAGTTCCCGGGTTCGAACCTGACCGCGGCGGCTGCGTTTTTATGGAAGAAAAACGGTAAGGCGCCCGTGTGCTCTGCGATGTCAGTGCACGTTAAAGATCCCCAGGTGGTCGAAATTATTCCGGAGCCCTCCACTACGGCACCTCTTTCTTCCTTTCTTCTTTCACTCCCTCCTTTATCCCTTCCCTTACGGCGCGGTTCAGATGTCCAACGATATATGAGACAGATACTGCGCCATTTCGTTCCCCCCCAAAAAAACCAATTATTATTATTATTATATACAGGGCGCGGCGATACAGTTGCGAACAGGTATGGCACCCATGTTTTTCCTCGACCACGCGGCGGATTCCAGCGGAGAGCGCGGAAGTATTGCCAAGCTCTAAAAGAAACGACCCAAGGTCTTCTTGACTGATCGCGAGCGGGTGGGGCCACATATGTAACTCTCCAAGTATTCGACAGTACTTTATGCGATATTCCTTCATTTTACACATTCTATTCAATACATATTCTATTTTTGAATACTACTGATTCACGCAGGGACAAATCAATCCCGTGGTGGCTGAAAACATTTTCTTTTAACTTTTGCACCAAATTACATGCGACACCCTGCGCTGGCTTTCGGAAGGGCCGTCTATACTCCCTCATCGTTTTGGTATGGTATTGGGTACCTGTTCAGGTATTTGGTACTTGGTCTGGTATTTGGTGTTTGGTATTTGGTTTCGCATTCGATGTTTGGTATTTGGATTGGTTTTGTTTATAGGTTTAACGCACCAAAGCGACCCAGTCTATGAGGAACGCCGATGTGGAGGGCTTTGGATAATTTCGACCATATGGGGCTCCTTATAACGTGCACTGGCATCGCACAGTACACCTGCCTCTAGCATTTCGCCTGAATCGAAACACGACCGTCGTGGTCGCGGTCGAACCGGCGTCTTTACGGTCAGCAGCCTAGCACCATAACCAGTGAGCCACCGCGAAGACTTGTCTATCTCATCGTTATGCGTGTGAATATAAACCTCCACTATTGTATCAAAACGCTTATCCGCCATAACTATTGCCGAAATGCAAAAATACTGAGTTCGCCTAAGTGCACTGCACGCATGACCATACTCTGAACTACGTTTCATAAATTTTCGCACTGTGCTCACACGGACCCGGCGCGGTGGCTCACTCGTTAAGTCGCTCGTCTACTGAGCCGAAGCACCCGCGTTTGAGCTCGACCGCTGTTGCCGCGTTTCGACGGAGGCAAAACGCTAAGGCGCCCGTGTGCTGTGCGATGTCAGTGCACGTTGAAGATCCCCAGGTGGTCGAAATTATTCCGGAGCCCTCCACTACGGCACCTTTCTTCTTTCACTCCCTCCTTTATCCCTTCCCTTACGGCACGGTTAAGGTGTCCAACGATATATGAGACAGATACTGCGCCATTTCCATTCCCTAAAAACCAATTATTAATAATAATAATAATAATATTATTATTATTATTATTATTATTATTATTATTATTATTATTATTATTATTATTATTAATTTTTTCACACGGAAGAAAAAGCACCCCCTCCCACACTCCACTGTAAGGGAAACGCAAAACACAATGAATATAGTAACTGTACGCTTTACGCCCGCAAGTTAATTTCAGCGGGATTTATTGTACTGCTTTCACTCCCAAAAACGATTGAAATCCCGCTAAGTGCGTTGGGTTTTATGCGTGCGCGCGAAACAAACAAGTGTAAAGAAAGCAAACTGGATACATGGAAACCAACAAACGGTAACACGCGCACGGCTAGCAGTGGCGCTCTTCAAGAAGCAAGCACAAGAATAATGGCAGCCATTAAAGGGGAGCTCCTGGGGTTTTACGAGGTTCACATATTTCATTTCAGTTGATGTTTTATCGCTGGTTCCCTCCTTCCAGATTATTTCCGCGTGTTTTTTTGGCAGACAACTAGCGTTTCTCCTCTGGGCAAATTGGTCTTCGAAGCGCGCTATTCTCGTGATCTCAGATCACGAAATTTCTACGGGCAACACACGAGTTTGTGTTGTTACGAAGAATACTCCTGCTTTGATATACTCCAGCTGCCTGCCAGCTGGGCGAACTATCTTAGGCTCGTATTCGTTGCATCAATTCAGGAATTTCGCGACAGGGAGTCATCGTCTGCAGTCGCGATTTGCGCCGTTCAACGCGCAAACGATAATTTCCAGTGATATCTGTGACGTCATCAATGAATAACGAACGGAACACACGGCGCAGCTCCTCCGCCAGCCAGCTGTGCTTCGGCTCCGGTTAGCTCTTTTGCTTAATTATTTCTTTCGCCAATTTTTTTTTCTGATGCGCGAGATAAATATTCGAAAAAATTTGAAGCCATCGAAACAAGTGCGACCCACAGACCAAGCAGCTGCGCCGCTGGTAAACGAAATTTTACGCTGTCCTTTTCAAGAGAACGGGCTATATGAAAAAAAAAAAACGACTACAGCGAAATACTCTTCGCGAATATATTGGCGAATATATAGAACATATTGGCTGCACACCGGCTACACAAATGCTACAAACAGAGCACGCTGTTGCGGACTTGACAGCATCTACGCGCAACCTGCCGGAAATTACGCGACACGGGGTGCGAACGAGTGCGCTTAGCGACACAGTCGCCAACACAACAAGCCCTTGAGCATGGCCGCCTTTTTCTACGCCGTCACGCTTAAATGCGGTTTAAAAAGACCGCAGCAGCTAAAGCGTAATACGCCCCCCCCCCCCTTTTTTTTCTTCTTTTGCATCAAGTGAACGCCTGCTTTGAGCGATGCACTAAACAAACTACGCCTTTCTTTTTTTATGCGTCACATGAACATTTATATTCATCAATATACAAAATGAACTGCGTACGTCTTTTATGCGTCACGTGAACGCCTATTTTCAGCAGTACAGTAAACAAACTATGCATTTCTTTTTATGCGTCACATGTACGCCTATATTCAGTTCAGTAGTACACTAAACAAACTGTGCCTTTTATTTTTATGTGTCGCATCAACGCCTATCTTCAGCAGTACACTAAACAAACTACGCCTTTCTTTCACGGCTGCGACGCCAGCTGCGTTCACTGACGCTAGCAAGAAAAGAGCGAACCATTCAATCCGAAAGGCACGAAGATCGAAGTGCTGACGCACGCTCGCGCAGACAGAGAGAGGCGGTGTCACGCACAAAGGCATATATATCATGCGCCATGATCTGTTCAGCATTTCACTGTACGGCGCCGGTGGCGCCACACGGGCAAGACGACGACAAACGCTCAAAGGCGCCGCACAATGGGACGCGTCTCCGAGATGCGCGCCGACTCGAGAAAGAACCGGCCGGGTTCCCGTCTCCCTTCCCGGCCGCATTTGGACGCCCAGTGACGGAAAAGAAAAAGAAGGGGTGCTCCGTAATAATGCGTGCAGGGCATGCCCACGACCGCGCCACTTCCGAGAGATTCTGTGGCGCAAGCGGTGACGCAAAAGTATGAAATCTAAAGAATGAGACTCCCAGCCTGCTCTCGATAGCAGTAGCACACCGGACTTGAGATTCTCAGTGCACCAGTTCCGCCAGGCCATACATGAACCACACACGGTCCATATATGACCACATATCGTCCATAGATATATGACCACCAGCAGTCCATATATATATGACCACAAGTAGTCCATATACGACTACAAGTAGTCCATATACGACCACAAGTGGCCCATATACGACCACAAGTGGCCCATATATAGACCACACGTGGTGCATATACGATCACGAGTGGTCCATATACGGGCACGAGTGGTCCATATACGAGCACGAATGGTCCATATACGAGCACGAGTGGTACATATGGTCCGTTTTCTCGTTCAGTTAGCGAGCGAGGCGAGCGACAAATGTGTTCGGAGGAAGCCGAAAATAAACTCGGCTAATTATGGCTGGCTCGGCCTACTGCCGTGCTTACCAATGTCATAATAGCTATAAAACACTGCACGCAAAGTACCGAAGATGAAACTTTATCGCTTTCCATGGAGATTGTGCATGCGCAAGCATGTACATTGGGCTACTGGAAAAGAATCCGTATAGTGGAACTAAAGTCATGAGCATGAACTGGGAAGAGCTTTACATTGTCTGGGGCGTTTTGAATGTGCCGTCACTGGCACGAATTGTTATGAGCAGACGGAAGGAATGCGCCGAGTCACGCGCAACGGTTTATGGTGGCGTTCTTGGAGCGGGCGCGTTTTACACTTCGTTTCTTATATGCCTCTGCGTGGTTCAGCGCGTCAACGTAGTTTCTTTTATTCACGTGCGTGTGTGCGTGCTGTGGGTTCGATTCCGTACGTTTGAATGCTTATGTAGTTCATGTACGTGCACGGTGATCCATCGCGGCGGGTGTCCTCGCGAACTCGCCTACGTGAAGGTGCAGTCAAGTTTTCGGAATACTGGTGACAAATATTACTGACAAAAAAAAATCCATCGTCATCACTGCGCACAGTACGGAACATACATCTGCAGCTGTTAAGATCTGAGTGTGCGAGAAATTTTGTGCGCCAGAAGCGTACCTTTACAGCCAATGTTCATGGAAGTGAGGATGACATGCGATTTGTCTACTGTGCTTTTCCCCGCTGCGGCGGTCGCATATCGAAGAGGCCAAATTTAAAACGCCCATGTACAGTATGGTACACTGTTAAAGGGAACACGCGGTCGCGTGAACTTGACTTTCAGCGAGGCGCTGCTGCGGAAAGCGGGAAAAAATGCCGAGCTGATTATGGACCGCAGTTTTTTTTCGGCGTTCTGTCCCCGTGCATAGATGTCATTTTTCACACCCACAACGCATCGATTACCTCTTCTCGCTGCTGAATTGGATTTTTCCATTGTGTGGTCGCGTTTCGGGCGAAATAAGCCACAACGTGTACAGTGTACACGTTGTGTACAGTGTACAGTGTACAGTACACGTTGAGTGGCACATGAACCAAGTCACTCACACGTGACTGATCTAGTCCAGAGGAAATGTTGCTTATTTCGCCCGAAACGCGAGCACAGAATGGAAAAAGCCAATTCAGCAGCGAGAAGAGGTAATCGATGCGTTGTGGGTGTGAAAAATGACATCTATGCACGGGGACAGAATGCCGAAAAAAAAACTGCGGTCCATAATCAGCTCGGCATTTTTTCCGGCTTTCCGCAGCAGGGCCTCCCGGAAAGTCAACTTCACGCGAGCGCATGTTCCCTTTAACACTGTACCATACTGTACGTTGATAGCTGTGCACGTTAACAACATATCGTTTATGTTAACCTGAAGCTGCATAACTACCATGTAAAGCCTTCACCGTAGCACACAGCCTAGCCTATCTTGTTTCTAAGCTGCGTATTCGCATTTTTCTAGCCCCCCGAAGTTGCTGTAATCTGTGGATGGGTGGGCGAAAAGGACGGTTCATCTCATCTTCTGCATATTTTTGGCAAATGTTGTACGTCATAGCCGATATCCTTGGCCTAGACGTGGAAAGAATCCACTGTTGCAACACTCACCGGCAACATAACCAAAGCGCGCCGGATATTAGGAGGAAAAGTTGTACAGATAAGACAACACGAGTGGCCTTCAGTGACTGCGTGCGCACTTGCCTGTTCCCGAGGATAACAAGACAAACCTCACTTTCGGCGAATGGAGATTATGTGGACGGGGGAAGGGGGGGACATCAGCGCGTTGCGTACAACAAAAACATCGTCCCCCTAATACACTCGCTGACGCCTACAGCCAGCGCAGAGCCACGACATATATGCGCTGTCTTCCGCACAGGCCGCAATGCCGGCACCGGAGGGCCTACGAAGAGCTTAAAAAAAACGCGCCAAGCGCGGCCCGGAGTGGAAAAAAAAGAAAAGGAGGGGGGAGCGGCTAATTCGCTCGGGGCCTAAAGTCAACACGACTGGCGAAATCCAAAGAGGACGTGGCGAACAACTTTCGTCAGAGGGACAGAACGCTCAAATTTCACTAAAAAAAAGAAACTAGACATCGCAGACCGTTGCAACACAGTTCAGCGACTGGGCCGAACTGAATCGATACTGAGCGCCACGTGCGCGAACTGCGGAGAGGCGTTCAGCAGCGGGGGATGGGATGAAAGCAGTCATATAATATACACTATGCGCCCTGTGTTGCGCGCGCCACATTTTGAAAGCGGCGCAGCCAAACTGCAGCAATAGCAACAATAAAGAAAAGCGAAGACGGGGCAAGCTGCACACCAGCGGTCGCTGCAGCGCCAACACTGCTGCAGCAATGCACCTACGACGAACTGAGTTTTTTTTTTCTTTTTTTAACAACACAGAGCGCTGCAACGGAGAGAGACGCGTGGGAGCGAAGAACAAATAACAGGAAAGGGGGGGGGGGGGGGTTGCGCGGACTTGTGCCAAACTTAGGGTAAAGAACCTACCTCCAGAGACGTCAGAACCCACAGATCCACACGCACGCCCACACGAGCTACAGAATATTGCCGCCATCAAAGACGCACTACGGATTGCGAAATAGCTACAGAAATATGGAGAGCACGCCGTGCGGTGCATTACCCAATGCGCAGACTGAAACAATGAACAAGGCAGAGTAAAGACCCACAAAAGAAAACCACAGTAACCAAGAGAGGAGAAAACGCGACCAGGGGCGTGCCCTAAAACGGCATGGCATCGCCAGCCAACCAAAGAGGGGTAGAAGCTGCAGCCCTGGCAGGGGTTTCCCCACGCACACGCGGGCACCGTTGGACCTCTGCAAGGGCCGCGCTCAGCTTGTACTCAGCCAAGTCAGTCGGCCAAGGGTGGGCCAACCAGGCAGACGCCGATGCGGTAGCATGGGGGAGCGCAGAGGGCAGCCTCCCCTGTTTCACACAGCTGCGGTGGCCTTCAAGCATCCTTCCCGCCCGTAATCCTACCCCAGCATCGGCGCTTTTTTTTTTTTTACCCTTCCAGTCTCGCTTATTTTCGTTGGCGCGTTGGTTTCTTCCTCGACCCGTGACGGAAAGAAAAAAAAAGAAAAGGCAAAAGAACGCGCAACACTGACCCCCCCCCCCCCCCCCCCCCCCACGGCAGACACGCCGCCCTCAGCGAATCGAGGAACAGCCGCACCCCGCGCCTTCGTGCACGTCGAGGATTTCCAAACGCGCAGCCCGAAAGAAGCACGCCAGTGTCTTTCTAAAGATTATAAGATGGAACAAAAAATTGCGGGGAATCCTGGAAGCCTCCATAGCGCCGTTACCTCTGTGTTCCCTTCTAAGGCGAGAGCGTTGAGCGGACGCCTCAGAAAAAAAAAAAGGGCCGTGCGCGTTGTCACGCTAGTTCAGGATTGGTCGAGAGGGTTGTGATATCACACGCTGAGCTGTGAAGAGATTAAACCTCGAGTTGGATTGTGATTATGAGGCAGTAGCGTGACTGATATGTCATTATGATATACTATAAGGATGTAAATCACTGACGTCGAAAAGAAAATCGGGGTAATCAGTCGAGAATCGAACCATCACCGATGGGTTTCTAGTCGGACACGCTACCCCTAGACCACTAAGTCACATTCGATCCAAATGGTTGACAGGTGACCTTGTGTTTCCTGTGGTGTATCACGTAGTCTAGTACGCCTACTGATGTATGCTAATGAGTGTAATTAGAATGAGGTAATAATTATACCCTTCACGCGGAGCTTAAGTGTGCCCCTTTTATTTTATCAGGAATCCCGCCATATCAATTCTTCACCACAATCTATCCTTTACACAATCTTCCGCATCGTCCCACCTTGCCTCTGTAACGCCGTCCAGTTCTTCGGCCGCGGAAAAGTTGGGGCACCCACCATTCAATCGGGCAGTTACGGGGCCCTTAGCCATTTCTTTCCGTTTTCTAACCTCCTCCTTCTCTTCGCAGCATCAAGCGCGACCGAGCGAGGAGAGGTGGCGGGCTCTGCGCAAGTTACGCGCCGTCCTCCATATCCTTATCCTCCTCGCAAAATAAGTGCGCCCGAGTTCGAGCACCGGAGCGTAACCGCGCCTCTCCTTTCCTCTCAGCCAGCCACGTGACGCTGCAGACTGACCTCACGGGAGTGCCCCCCCCCCCCCCACCCCCGAACTGTCCCTTTCATTACCACACTTCCTGCCCTCTCTGCCCTTACATAATGCTACCATCACACTGCCCCCCCCCCCCGCCCCCCTCAGTCTCGTCGTGACGCAGGCAGATAAGATTCCGGTGGCTACACGCACTTTAATACATTGGCCGGAGAGCAAAAAATAAAAGTAACGCAAATAAAACCTAAGGGGGGCGAGCAGAAGCGGAGCACGAAGCTGCACGCAGATTATCCCTCCCCGCCCCCTCCTCCTACGCGCTGGGGCGTACTACAGGTCGGAAAGCTCGCTCATTAAACGAAAAGCTGCACGGTCTACCCAAAGTCGTAGTAGGAGAGACAGGGCCCGCGAGGGCGACGCGCACGGACAGGTAAAATAAAAACGAAGAAGTGCAAGAAAGCGAGAGCCCCACGAGTTGGGAAAGTCAGAGGCCGGGGAGAGCCGGCAGCGAAAATGCGCTCAGAGTTGCGCAATATCTCGGGCGACACACGACGAAGTGCGCAGCAGCTAAAAAGGGGAAGCAACGAGAGCAGGAGAGAGAGAGAGAGAGCGAGAGAGAGAGAGAGAGAGAGAGAGAGAGAGAGCAGCCACAATACACGCAGGCCGGCACCATCCAGCAGCGCAGTACAGAGCGCACAGCCATTCTGACGGCACCGCAGTGGCGCAGAGAGAAAGTAGGAGAAAGATGTGCCGCCAGCAGGCAACACCCTCTAAATACTTTCTTCAGGCCTCTCCAGGCCCTCCTTTCCACACGCGCTACGTCACGCCAAGTGTCCGGTCAGGCTGCTCACCAAGCGCGGCTCCGCTCCGCTCGGTTGTCTCCCTCGATGTGCTCGCGCTTGCCCGGGCAAGCACAGACACGAACGCAGTCTTGCAGTGAGCGTCTAGCTGCTGCTTGAGTCTTTCAGCCTGGCGTTGGGTGCATTTCCGTTCGCTCCTCGCACGGCTGTGTCTGTTTCGTGTGGCCGTTTCTTGTGTGGCGTGCGTACCTGTGCTAGCGCACGAATGGGAAACTGATTGCCTGCCGTGTAGCGAGTGCAACTTCGTGAAACATGGGCCGGTGCTGTGTTCCCGGGTGCCGCGGGAACTACCAGAATGGTCCCAAAGTACGTGTTTATTGCTTCCCAAGAGACGAAGTACGAAGAAAAGCCTGGTTGCGAGCCATTCCACGGAAGGATTTCACACCTACAGAGCATTCGAGGGTAAGACTCTGAAATATTGCTTAATAGGCGCTGGTAATTATCTTAGTTGTGAGCTGTCGCTCCCGGAAAGGCATGCTGTCTTTGTAGGCAATGATATCACTTCTTACACTTATGTATGAATTGTCCAGGAAGCATTTAGTTCTGTGGATGTGCATAAGGCTTGTGTAAAAGCTGTGTAAATATGTAAAAGCTGTTCACTATTCAGACTCTTTTTACTTAGTGTTTTAGGCAATGGAGAGTCATGGCGAATGGCCTTGCTTCATTTTCTCGTGCAGGTGTGTGAACTGCACTTCCACGCAGGCGACTTCATTACGACGTTGTCACACCAAGATGAACTGACAGGGAAAATAATAGAGGTGAAGCGTGACAGGCTACAGTTGAAGATTGATGCTGCGCCTTCTGTTTTTCCAAACTGCCCAAAATACTTGTCCTCAACGCCTGGACGGAGTGAATCGCCAGAGACGAAAAAAGCAAGAAGGGAAAACGCTGCTTTGCAGGAGGCTATGAGGAAGTCACTTCAGTCTAATGAGCTTGAACAGAAAAGAAACAAAGTTTCATCTTACGAGGAGTTCAAATCTAAGTTGCCTGGAATCTGCAACACGAAATTCTGGACCGTTTCTGTCGATGAGCAGTGCGTTAGGTTCCTTCTCATCGAGAATGATCCTTCACCTAATGTGAAATGCGCCTTGGTAGTTCTCCCTGATCTGTCACTTTCTGTTTTCTTGAATGGAGTGAAGCTTCTGTCGCTTCCTTCAGGCAGGATTCTGCCAGCTCAAGTATGCGACACCTCCAGCCTGTCCTTGCTGCTAGAAGAACTCGAGATAGGCTTGCATAATATACCTGAGGTGACGAAAGAGTCGAAACATACTAAAGTATTGCAGTTTGTCGGTTCACTGCTTGCAGACCTCATTGAGGACAGTGATACGACGAAAGAACAGTCTTCTTTGCTGAAATTTCTGGTTGAGCAGATAGAGCTTCTCCTCGCGAAACAGCATGTGTATAGCGCAGAGCTGCTGGTATTCGCCAGTATTTTGAATTCAATTTCTCCTCACGCATATCACTTCACAAGAGCTGCATCAAGAATCATTCTGCCCCATCCTTCCACACTGCGCCGTGTTTGCTCAAATTACAAAGCTGACCCTCTTGTGGAGCAAAATCAACCGCACTGTCTCTCCTACATCCGAGAACGAGTCAAATCAATGAAAGACCACGAGAAGACAGTGACCCTGATGATCGATGAGATCCACATAAAACCATACTTCGACTACAAAGGGGGCACAATAGTAGGATCGTCGGTTCATTCAACGGAACCAGCAACAACAGCCCATGTGTTCATGGTACAATCACTCCTTTCTGCAAACAAGGACGTCATTCACATATTACCTGTGAGCAAACTGAGCGCAGAAATTTTGCACGAGCATGCTAAGAACATAATCATTAATGTTGAGAAAATGGGGCTCAAAATTATCGCTGTGATAACGGACAACAATGCTCTGAACCGCAAGATGATGTCGTTATTTGCTACAAGTCCTCAGGTGAGCATTGTCTATCCCCATCCAGCCGATAACGCTCGCCCTCTTTTCTACGTGGTCGATCCTGTGCATCTCTTGAAGTGCATTAGGAACAATTGGATTAACCAGAAAAACCCTGGAACATGCCTCTATTTCCCTGAAATGGACTTGAGTGGAGCAATGCCCGAAGGGCCTCCTCGTATGAAAGCTGCTTCTTTCGCAGCTGTGCGGCAGCTTTATTCTTCAGAGAAGACGTCGCTTGTGAAGGCTGCTTACAGACTGAACGCAAAAGCCGTGAATCCAACCTCAATGGAGCGGCAAAATGTAAAGCTCGCTCTCGACGTCATTAATCAGTTTGTTTCAAATGCCCTCAGGACACATGGTTCCGCGTTCAAGATTCCTCAAGCTGAGTCGACTGCTCTTTTCATTGACGTTATCCTCACATGGTGGCAAATAGTCAATGTTAAGACCCCTTGCAAAGGCCAGAGGCTAAGGGACAGCATGCAAGACCCTGTAAGGTCTGTTGATGACACACAGTTAGCTTTCCTGAGCGGCGTTGTGGACTGGTTGGACGCTTGGGCAAGAATAAACATCACCAGTGGCTCGCTGACGAAAGAGACTCACAGTGCTTTGCGACTGACATGCTATTCTCTGGTAGAACTCTCGCGCTACTGCTTAGAAGAACTTCACTTCAAGTACGTACTGCTGGGCAAATTTCAGACGGATGCGCTAGAAGACCGGTTCGGCCGTTACCGCCAGCTGGCAGGATCACAGTACCACATTTCCGTGCGTCAGCTCTACGAATGTGAGAAGAAGCTTCGTCTTCAAAAACTTTTGACATTTCCACGCGAGGAAACAGAGTTTGAAGACGTAAGTGAGGATCTTGTCCCATGCAACTTTTCTGTGGCTGTCAGCGACGACGATATTACACACGCCCACTCTGACATGGATGCTATTGTCTACATTGCAGGATACGCTGCTCATGCTGCTTTAAAGAAGCTTTCATGTTCTGCTTGCTTCAGCACATTGGTGATTGAAAATCGAGAGATCGAAGCGGAAAATACTGCCATGATAGCTAACCTGTCGAGAGGAGGGCTGAAGTTTCCCCAGCCATGCACAGTTCACATGGTACTGATGACTAAACTAGTTGCAGAGAAGTTGTCTTTTGGAGCAACCGCGGAAGATTTTCTCTCCTGTAGAAATCAACGTGGTGTCGTGATTTCACAGACGATTTCCCTCCTGGACGAACACGACATTGAGACATGTGAAAATGGCCACACTGCACAAACTCTCCTGCGCTTGGTAGTACGCGTTGCAACCAACGTTGTTCTAAACAACTTTTGCAAACTAAGAAATGATGCCATACAAGACAATGCGCAGCAGAAGGCCGCAGCCCGGAAAGCAGCAACGCTTAAGAAGAAGTAAGTTTTATTCCCAAGCAATAAAAATGCTTTGCGCACACTTCATTGCTGGTGTCTCGTCGTTTTTTATTGTAAGGGTCAGATTAGCTGTACAAATACTCAACAGCGCAACATTATTGTGAGTGTCATTATTGCTGTGTGTGAAAGCTTTAAGCAAAACACAATACAGAATAAAACTAACACAATGCGCAGTAGACGGTGTTTTTTTTTTCAATGTTCACGAACTTCTACTTTAACAACTAGATATACGCATGTGCGGTCTGTGCGGATAGATTTTACCGCACGGCAGACATCATGTACGTGATAGAACCTAATAATTAGATGATTAATTGAAATTAACTAATCAATTTTTTATTATAATGACCAATAATGCGAAATTGGCGGCCGTATGCTAAATTGTTTATTATAAAAAACTGTATTAGCAGCTCGAACTTTCTTGACAATAAGGTGTTCTGCAATAAAAAAAATATATAAAGCAGATAAAATGATAGCCTAAGGCGCGCACAAACTAGCGAATTTCTTTTCTGCAGCAACGACAAAAATGAAAATGAAGGAATCACTTATAAGGCAGCTACGTACGGCAGTACCCGAATAGTGCAGACGGGCGCGGCGCGCTGAAATCGCGGAGCGCGGGGCCTGCACGGTCCCTTGGCGTGACGTCACGCGGCCGGTGGAGAGGCCTTAGCATTGAGAGGGTGTTGCAGCAGGTCCACCTCAACCCCCCTCGCCCTCGGTTTGCTTGCACCCGCGCTCCTACCTACCGCCAGCCCCTCATACAGCGAGAGGAGCGCCTCTTATCTTTCCCACGCCGCCGCCCGCGAGCCCGGCTCGGATGCGACGTGCGCGCAGCGAAGCGTGCACTCTGTACCAACGCCGCCACAGGTGTTGCGTAACAGCACGCGTTCGTGCGCGAGACGCCCAGACACAACGGGCTGTGTGGACGGAGAAAGATTGCGTGTGCGGTGGCAAAATTGAGTAGCGCTCCCTCGTCAACTAATTTAAAGGCGCAGCTTCCACTGAGCCGCCGGCGTAGTCGGCATAACTGGCCACCCGACAACCGTGGCAGGTAGTAGCAGAGCGAGACGCCACCTACCACGGCGAGAGAGGGGGAATCGACAACCGGAATGGACAACGGGAAGATCCCGTCTACTGAGCCGGAGTTCCCGGGTTCGAACCCGACCGCGGCGGCTGCGTTTTTATGGAGGAAAAACGCTAAGGCGCCCGTGTGCTGTGCGATGTCAGTGGACAGTAAAGATCCCAGATGGCCGAAATTATTCCGGAGCCCTCCACTACGGCGCCTCGTTCTTCCTTCCTTCTCTCAGTCTCTCCTTTATCCCTTCCCTTACGGCGCGGTTCAGGTGTCAGCCGGTATGCGAGACAGATACTGCGCCATTTCCTTTCCCCAAAAACCAATGTCCAAATTCCAAGATCCCCGGAGGGTGGCTAGCAGCGTAACACGCCACCTTCCATCCAGCCGTGGCGTGAAAACACGTGAAGAGCTGCGCTCAAATTTCGCATTACCGCCTATCGTGAACGCCTGCCATTTTTTTTTTATTTACCCCCCGCTCAGCCCTTAATAATCGCGTTGACAATTTGCGCAAGCTCAGAAACACGTCTCGCGCATCGTCGGAAGCTGCTCAGATTCAAGAGCTATAAACATGTCGACTCTACCGCTTTCCACGAATAGAGAACGCGGTGAAGAGTACAGGAGTAAGTGAAGTCACAACTCACAATCCTTTCAAAGGGTTCACTTCGACCAAATGTGGCGGAGTGCTTGAAGGTTGCTTCACTTCCACCACCGGTTGGCCCGCTATTGCACTGCCTCCGGGATCGGCCTGGGTTATTATACCGCGCGTCTTTTCTATCCTGTCTTTCTATCCCATCTTTGAACTCTGCTACTATCTGCACGTGGTAGTGATTGTGGCTCGGCAGAGCCAGTGGGCAGGCCTGTGCACTTTCATTTTCTTTCTTCCTGGCAATAACAGACAGACTAGTCGGCGAAGCAAGTGAACTTCTAAACCGTCACGGCCATCAAGGGCGTTACGATTCACAAGCGCGTCACAGTGCAACTATGGAAAGTGCGCCCATGGTAACTGTGCCGTATTTTTTTACCTGGCTTCGTCCTCACCCTGGATACTCTAATGGTACGCACGACGGGTCTACTATCAACCTATATCTTACTATGAACCTCGGACACACTTAGCCAACTAGTAGTAGTGGTAGTAGGTAACTATTTTCCGACAGATACAGGACTGGCTTCAGCCCAGACGACGGCCTGGAGTCCTTGCACCGAAGTGCGGTTTCCGTCCAGTCGGACGATTCTCAGCTGAGTCTCAGAGTCCGAGCTGTGCAATAGAGTCTCCCAAAGATCCTGCGTCCTAGTTTCCTTGTGTATGTCGTGTGTTTCAGGAGAGGTGCATACAATGTGTGAGGGATCTGCCGTACCCTGACATAACCGACATCTATCTCAGAGATGCCCCGGTTATCACTGGCTCAGAAAAAAAATATATATATATAGGTACGTTCCTGCCCAAGCCTTGCATACCTCGAGCGTCACCCAACGGCGACCACGCGTATTCATGTCGTGCCCATGTCGAATTCTACCGTTTCTCTTTCAACGCGACTTGCATATCTTCGAATGCGCACCTGTCCTAATTTACTACGACAGAAATCGACTATGTAAAAGCCGCGCACACGAACCACCTCTTGAGGGTGACCGCACCAACACAACGTCGTCATAATCCCGGGGAAGGGGGTATCTGATCCGTCATTCTTATGAATTCTACTGACCATGCAGTTTGAAGAAGAATATTGAATCCTATAAGGCAGATAGTGACCGCAGATCCAGGTTACGACAGTGAAATAACTAGGAGAGTAATGGGGTGGAATAGCGCATTTTGCAGGTCAGGTCATAAAGAACAACTTGCCAGTATTCCTTATGACGATAGTGTGCAAGACAACTGTTTCTTTCCAGTGTTCACCTATGGGGCAGACACTCAGGGGCTAACGAATGGGCTAGAAGTAAAATTCCAAACAAAAAAGCGAGTTATGGAAACTGGTTTATGGTTTATGGGGGCTTAACGTCCCAAAGCGACTCAGGCTATAAGGGACGCCGTAGTGAAGGGCTCCGGAAATTTCGACCACCTGGGGTTCTTTACCGTGCACTGAGATGGCGCAGTACACGGGTCTCTAGAATTTCGGCTCCATCGAAATTCGACCGCCACGGCCGGGGTCGAGCACGCGTATTTTGGGTCGGCAGCCGAGCACCATAACCACTGAGCCACCGCGGCGGCGCGAGTTATGGAAAGAAAAACGATTGGGGTAATCGTAAAGAGACAGGAAGAACACAGTGGGTCATGGGAACAAACGCGAATTAACGGTAATGACGGTTAATGAAAAGAAAGATTACCGATGCTACCGCAAGTAATCGCAGTGCACTCCAATCAAAACAAACGTAGCCGGGGGGGGGGGGGGGGGGGGGGGTTGGCCGGATGAAACCAAGAGATTGGCGGGGTTAAGGTCAACTAGGGCTCAATGCGAGAGGCATTCGCCCTGCTGTAAGAATGACCGAAATTATTCACCCTGTTCAGTAAAAATAAAAATAAAAAAGAAAGTTACTTGAACGACGATTTATAAGCCAGAATATATCAACGGTCTGAAATACACGCATCGCTGCCATAGGCCGTTTTCACAAGCAAACTCCGACGGCGGCCAATACTGTCTTTGAGGATCTCCGAGGACAGATATCGTCGCCATCCATTTGCGATCACGGAGTACCTAATGCACTCGACGCCGTCATCTACGTTACGAATTTAAACCTAACGCGTGTGGGAGAGGTAGAGATATTCATAAATGAGAAAGACCTAACAATCCAGCTGAATGGAATTGGATCGAATAGCCTCCAGTGTCCCCCTGGGACGATCACCTCAGAGCTTCTGTCAAGCATTTTTGTTCCTCCATTTCGGTGCCCGGACGCCTTGGCGCAGTTTCCTACTGCGCAGCTTCAGAAGAGTCCACAGGAGAGAATGCGGAGCAGGCAGCACCGGCGACGTGTTAGCCCGCCGAACCCCGCCCCATGCGAGCAGCACGCCAGGTGCCGCACTCCGTGCCACATTCGGTGAAGCCCCGTCAGGGCGGGGCCCCGTTTCACGACACGCGATTGCGGAGTACGCGCTGCAGATTCTCCGAAACGTCAGACGCATGCGCAACAGGGCGCGTACGCGCTGACATGTCACGACAAAGCGCGCGCCGCGGACGCTTCTGGCGTGGCCGGATCAGCACGCAGAACCGTTACCTGTCGACGCAACGAACGACATGTGGCGTACGGTTTATGGTGGTTATGGGGGTTTAACGTCCAAAAGCAACCAAGGCTATGAGGGATGCCGCAGTAGAAGGCTCCGGAATAATTTCGAACACCAAGGATCCTTTACATCGCACTGACATCGCAAAGTACACGGCCCTCCGGAATTTCGCTTCTGCTGAAATGCGAAATGGGGATCGAACCCGCGTCTTTCATGTCAGCAGCCGAACGCCATGACCACTGTGCCACCGCGGCGGCGTAACGAAAGAGCTGACACAATCGGACCCCTGTAGCCCTCACACGAGCCACGTCCTGAACGGTGCCGCCTGTACCGGTCGACCCAACCGATAACAGGGCACGCTTCATAAACGAGTTATCAGATACTCACCAGGTATCTCTTACAAAAATTCAATACTGTGTATGAAGAGTCCATAGGCCGTCTATTAAAATGTTTGCGAGAGATAAGCGACAAGTGCACAAAATTTTGTTCTCGTTTTTTCAGATATTTTTTTTCCTCTAAGCGCAGCTCCTTTAACACCTCCTGGTGGTTTGTGCAGAGGTAACAAAATTCCGTTCACAAGCGCGAGCCAAGCGCACACTTTTCGCATCCCTCGAACCTGTACACACACGTGCTGTGCTGTTACCGACTATACGTAACAGCCTTCAGACAAGGGGATGCGCGTCAGCGTTGCCTCGGCCCGTGTTCAACCGTTAACTGCATCGACGCCAAGCTTTGCAACAGCCCAGCCCCCCCCCCCCCCTTCCCTCCGTCTATATAGGATGAGCGCGGAGAGCGCGAGACTTCACTGCCAATAAAAACTGATAAACAACAGGCGCCTGTGAGTATACACGCACGCGTGGGCCACGCCGCGCAAAAACGACCTGGCCGCGGCCGAAACAAAGAAGCGATCGCTTCGGAAACCCGCCACCAGCGCCCCCCTCCGATCGCTCGAGGGACGATAAAGGCCAGACCTTGCCGATAACATCATCTAAGAAATGAAAAAATAAGACTCAAGATGTACATCGAACCAGGCGGCTGCGCGCACCACGCCTTGGCGCAGCCTTTGTGTGTCTCGTAGTTCAATTTATGCTCGGCCTCCTCCCTTACCTGTACACTCTCTTTCCCTTCGCGCCGCGCAAACTTCGGTACCGAACCGGCTGGCAGCGGCAGGCAACGCGCTCCGGTTTGGTCCGCTCTCGCTGAGCAGGAATGGCTTTGTTTCTTTAAACGCCCTCTCCCTCCACCTCTCCTTGTTCAACTAACGCAACCTGTGCCGCCACCACCACAGCCCTCCCAGCGCCTCGGCGCGGCTCGCAAGCCCATCCGCTCCGCCCCGACGCATTGCGCGAGGTGCACCGTGTGCGTGCCCCCCAAACAAGCTGGCCCAGCTGGGAAGACAAAAGAGCCGGCCGGTTCGCCCCTTCTGTTGTCTCGCTCCTCCAACGCCGAGCGACGCGCGCGCCTTTACACCAGCGACGGACGAACCTCTGCCCAGCAGCGTTGGGGAAGGTCAGTCATGTGCAGTAGATCCAGTTACTGCCAGGTCTCATCAAACACGAAGCCCCGACAGTTTAACAGCGCCTTACCTGACACTGATGCCGGGCGCACACGAGCCTTCCAGCTGTTCCCGGCTATGCCCTTCAGCCATCTCCGGAAGGAGCTCCGAACATCATGCAATCGCAGCGCTAGCAGGCAAGGACACACACATACAATTGAGCAGTTGTATGTGTGTCCTCTCTGTGTCCTTGTATGCCAGCGCTGCGATTAGTGGGTCCTCTAACGCGTGTAAAAAAAAAAAAGGACCGCTATGGACTAGAGGCGGTAGTCGAGGGTTCCAGCTCCGAACCAGAACAACCGTCTATTCATCACCCGCCGCGGTGGCTCAGTGGTGAGGGCGCCACTGATCCGGAGTTCCCGGGTTCGAAACCGACCACGGCGGCTGCGTTTTTATGGAGGCAAAACGCTAAGGCGCCCCGTGTGCTGTGCGATGTCAGTGCACGTTAAAGATCCCCAGGTGGTCGAAATTATCCCCGGAGCCCTCCACTACGGCACCTCTTTCTTTCCTCTTTCACTCCCTCCTTTATCCCTTCCCTTACGGCGCGGTTCAGGTGTCGAACGGCATATGAGACAGATACTGCGCCATTTCCTTTCCCCAAAAACCAATTATTATTATTACTATTAACAATACTAATAATATTATACATCACCACGAGGACTAAAAAAATCGCGCTGATGCGGGCGTTAAATGCACCTACTACCTCGGGCCAGTGTTACACGTAAGGCCCACGCCCGGTGGCTGCAACGCGACGACCCATCATTTGCCGCACACAGGGCCGGCGAGAATCTCCCGACGGAGAGTTACCGGATGCGCGCGCAAGCACTGCAAGGACGAAGAAGAACGGTATCCCGAAAAAAGCCACGGCCAAGACGAAAGTCGACAACAACGACGGCAGCGCGTGCGCGCGTTCCTTCGTAATTCGATAGCTCGCGCGCGCCTCGCGAAAAATGCCGAGCAGCAGACGGAGCGAGGCGCAGAGGATGATTCCAGGGGCGCGCCCCATCGCACACGCGGTAAGCTTACGCACACGCGTAGTACGACGAAAGGGGTTCGCAGGCAGAAAAGAAAAAGAAGAAGAAAGTGCGCCGAGAGGAGACGGACGCGCACGTATGCGCGCAGACAAACACAAACACACACACACCGGGGCGCCCGCAAAGCGAAGCCGTCTGCCCCGGAGAAGCCGACACGCGCGCTCGCGCTACGACGACGGAGCAGAGCGCGCAGCAAAACGGGGCGCGCTTGCGTGCGTACATTATGAAAACTCCGAAGAGAGAGGGGGGTAGAGGGAAAGAGCGCTTTTCGTTCCGCGGCAGCCGTGAAAATGAGCGTCGGCATGCGAGCAAAGAAGCGCTGTCGCCGCGTTGCGTGCGGGCACAATGCCGCCAGCGAGATTCTTCACAGAACGAGGGCGCACGGACGGGGGCGGGCCGAGTGTGAGGACCGCGAGCGAGGACGACGAGCTGGGCCCCGCTGCGTAGAGAGAGATATATATAAGATTAAAAAAAGGGACGGGGACGGTAAAGTAACGAACGCCGTGGCAGCCAGCGTATGCGTATACGACGGGCACACGTACGCCACGCTCCTCGGGCGAAACACCCGTTTCGCCAGGAAGCAAGCGCGCAGAGCACCGAGAGAACAGCTCCAGCAAGCACAGAGCGCCGGCCGGAGCCGCCCGAACGGCAAACATCCCCAGATCGAGAAATAGCAGACGTAAAACGGGAGAGTGGAAGAGAAAACGACTTAGGGGAGAAAGAGACAGAAAATAGGGTGCAAGGGAAAGAGGCACGCGGTAAGGCAACACCCTCTAAATACTTTCTTCAGGCCTCTCCAGGCCCTCCTTTCCACACGCGCTACGTCACGCCAAGTGTCCGGTCAGGCTGCTCACCAAGCGCGGCTCCGCTCCGCTCGGTTGTCTCCCTCGATGTGCTCGCGCTTGCCCGGGCAAGCACAGACACGAACGCAGTCTTGCAGTGAGCGTCTAGCTGCTGCTTGAGTCTTTCAGCCTGGCGTTGGGTGCATTTCCGTTCGCTCCTCGCACGGCTGTGTCTGTTTCGTGTGGCCGTTTCTTGTGTGGCGTGCGTACCTGTGCTAGCGCACGAATGGGAAACTGATTGCCTGCCGTGTAGCGAGTGCAACTTCGTGAAACATGGGCCGGTGCTGTGTTCCCGGGTGCCGCGGGAACTACCAGAATGGTCCCAAAGTACGTGTTTATTGCTTCCCAAGAGACGAAGTACGAAGAAAAGCCTGGTTGCGAGCCATTCCACGGAAGGATTTCACACCTACAGAGCATTCGAGGGTAAGACTCTGAAATATTGCTTAATAGGCGCTGGTAATTATCTTAGTTGTGAGCTGTCGCTCCCGGAAAGGCATGCTGTCTTTGTAGGCAATGATATCACTTCTTACACTTATGTATGAATTGTCCAGGAAGCATTTAGTTCTGTGGATGTGCATAAGGCTTGTGTAAAAGCTGTGTAAATATGTAAAAGCTGTTCACTATTCAGACTCTTTTTACTTAGTGTTTTAGGCAATGGAGAGTCATGGCGAATGGCCTTGCTTCATTTTCTCGTGCAGGTGTGTGAACTGCACTTCCACGCAGGCGACTTCATTACGACGTTGTCACACCAAGATGAACTGACAGGGAAAATAATAGAGGTGAAGCGTGACAGGCTACAGTTGAAGATTGATGCTGCGCCTTCTGTTTTTCCAAACTGCCCAAAATACTTGTCCTCAACGCCTGGACGGAGTGAATCGCCAGAGACGAAAAAAGCAAGAAGGGAAAACGCTGCTTTGCAGGAGGCTATGAGGAAGTCACTTCAGTCTAATGAGCTTGAACAGAAAAGAAACAAAGTTTCATCTTACGAGGAGTTCAAATCTAAGTTGCCTGGAATCTGCAACACGAAATTCTGGACCGTTTCTGTCGATGAGCAGTGCGTTAGGTTCCTTCTCATCGAGAATGATCCTTCACCTAATGTGAAATGCGCCTTGGTAGTTCTCCCTGATCTGTCACTTTCTGTTTTCTTGAATGGAGTGAAGCTTCTGTCGCTTCCTTCAGGCAGGATTCTGCCAGCTCAAGTATGCGACACCTCCAGCCTGTCCTTGCTGCTAGAAGAACTCGAGATAGGCTTGCATAATATACCTGAGGTGACGAAAGAGTCGAAACATACTAAAGTATTGCAGTTTGTCGGTTCACTGCTTGCAGACCTCATTGAGGACAGTGATACGACGAAAGAACAGTCTTCTTTGCTGAAATTTCTGGTTGAGCAGATAGAGCTTCTCCTCGCGAAACAGCATGTGTATAGCGCAGAGCTGCTGGTATTCGCCAGTATTTTGAATTCAATTTCTCCTCACGCATATCACTTCACAAGAGCTGCATCAAGAATCATTCTGCCCCATCCTTCCACACTGCGCCGTGTTTGCTCAAATTACAAAGCTGACCCTCTTGTGGAGCAAAATCAACCGCACTGTCTCTCCTACATCCGAGAACGAGTCAAATCAATGAAAGACCACGAGAAGACAGTGACCCTGATGATCGATGAGATCCACATAAAACCATACTTCGACTACAAAGGGGGCACAATAGTAGGATCGTCGGTTCATTCAACGGAACCAGCAACAACAGCCCATGTGTTCATGGTACAATCACTCCTTTCTGCAAACAAGGACGTCATTCACATATTACCTGTGAGCAAACTGAGCGCAGAAATTTTGCACGAGCATGCTAAGAACATAATCATTAATGTTGAGAAAATGGGGCTCAAAATTATCGCTGTGATAACGGACAACAATGCTCTGAACCGCAAGATGATGTCGTTATTTGCTACAAGTCCTCAGGTGAGCATTGTCTATCCCCATCCAGCCGATAACGCTCGCCCTCTTTTCTACGTGGTCGATCCTGTGCATCTCTTGAAGTGCATTAGGAACAATTGGATTAACCAGAAAAACCCTGGAACATGCCTCTATTTCCCTGAAATGGACTTGAGTGGAGCAATGCCCGAAGGGCCTCCTCGTATGAAAGCTGCTTCTTTCGCAGCTGTGCGGCAGCTTTATTCTTCAGAGAAGACGTCGCTTGTGAAGGCTGCTTACAGACTGAACGCAAAAGCCGTGAATCCAACCTCAATGGAGCGGCAAAATGTAAAGCTCGCTCTCGACGTCATTAATCAGTTTGTTTCAAATGCCCTCAGGACACATGGTTCCGCGTTCAAGATTCCTCAAGCTGAGTCGACTGCTCTTTTCATTGACGTTATCCTCACATGGTGGCAAATAGTCAATGTTAAGACCCCTTGCAAAGGCCAGAGGCTAAGGGACAGCATGCAAGACCCTGTAAGGTCTGTTGATGACACACAGTTAGCTTTCCTGAGCGGCGTTGTGGACTGGTTGGACGCTTGGGCAAGAATAAACATCACCAGTGGCTCGCTGACGAAAGAGACTCACAGTGCTTTGCGACTGACATGCTATTCTCTGGTAGAACTCTCGCGCTACTGCTTAGAAGAACTTCACTTCAAGTACGTACTGCTGGGCAAATTTCAGACGGATGCGCTAGAAGACCGGTTCGGCCGTTACCGCCAGCTGGCAGGATCACAGTACCACATTTCCGTGCGTCAGCTCTACGAATGTGAGAAGAAGCTTCGTCTTCAAAAACTTTTGACATTTCCACGCGAGGAAACAGAGTTTGAAGACGTAAGTGAGGATCTTGTCCCATGCAACTTTTCTGTGGCTGTCAGCGACGACGATATTACACACGCCCACTCTGACATGGATGCTATTGTCTACATTGCAGGATACGCTGCTCATGCTGCTTTAAAGAAGCTTTCATGTTCTGCTTGCTTCAGCACATTGGTGATTGAAAATCGAGAGATCGAAGCGGAAAATACTGCCATGATAGCTAACCTGTCGAGAGGAGGGCTGAAGTTTCCCCAGCCATGCACAGTTCACATGGTACTGATGACTAAACTAGTTGCAGAGAAGTTGTCTTTTGGAGCAACCGCGGAAGATTTTCTCTCCTGTAGAAATCAACGTGGTGTCGTGATTTCACAGACGATTTCCCTCCTGGACGAACACGACATTGAGACATGTGAAAATGGCCACACTGCACAAACTCTCCTGCGCTTGGTAGTACGCGTTGCAACCAACGTTGTTCTAAACAACTTTTGCAAACTAAGAAATGATGCCATACAAGACAATGCGCAGCAGAAGGCCGCAGCCCGGAAAGCAGCAACGCTTAAGAAGAAGTAAGTTTTATTCCCAAGCAATAAAAATGCTTTGCGCACACTTCATTGCTGGTGTCTCGTCGTTTTTTATTGTAAGGGTCAGATTAGCTGTACAAATACTCAACAGCGCAACATTATTGTGAGTGTCATTATTGCTGTGTGTGAAAGCTTTAAGCAAAACACAATACAGAATAAAACTAACACAATGCGCAGTAGACGGTGTTTTTTTTTTCAATGTTCACGAACTTCTACTTTAACAACTAGATATACGCATGTGCGGTCTGTGCGGATGGATTTTACCGCACGGCAGACATCATGTACGTGATAGAACCTAATAATTAGATGATTAATTGAAATTAACTAATCAATTTTTTATTATAATGACCAATAATGCGAAATTGGCGGCCGTATGCTAAATTGTTTATTATAAAAAACTGTATTAGCAGCTCGAACTTTCTTGACAATAAGGTGTTCTGCAATAAAAAAAATATATAAAGCAGATAAAATGATAGCCTAAGGCGCGCACAAACTAGCGAATTTCTTTTCTGCAGCAACGACAAAAATGAAAATGAAGGAATCACTTATAAGGCAGCTACGTACGGCAGTACCCGAATAGTGCAGACGGGCGCGGCGCGCTGAAATCGCGGAGCGCGGGGCCTGCACGGTCCCTTGGCGTGACGTCACGCGGCCGGTGGAGAGGCCTTAGCATTGAGAGGGTGTTGGGTAAGGCAAGCGACCTGGGCCGCGCGCAGCGAAAGGTCTTATCCGCCCCAAGACGGAAGACGTGATGAGATTTAAGGAACTGCCTGCCGGTAGCTATAGACATCCGCTCCAAGAGGGACCGCCGCAGAAAGTTCCCGCCGTAGAACGGAGAGGCCTTTTAGCTGTACGGTGCTAGCAACAATGGGAAGGTGACCTGCTGGAACTGTTCGAAAGCTGGAAGTTCACTTTATCTGCTTTTTTTTTTCGCTACCGCAGCTGGCCACGTTAAAGGGGGAAGAAAAAAAGTTCGCGGGCTATGCAGCTGGCCACGTTCAAGGGGGCAGAAAAAAAAAAGTTCGCGGGCAATGGAGTGATGGGTGCGTTACTCGCAGATGAAGCAAAATCCCCCCCGATTCTAAAAAAAAAAGAAAATGAATTTCAGGCTGGCATGAATCCAGCCTCACAGGCGGCATAAGCTGAGAAAAAAAAAAGAAAGACACCCACGAGCATCGTCAAAAGATGACGTTTAGGAACCAGCACGGGGGTCATGTTCGCAATGTAGTGATCAATACGGCTCGTTGACAGCAAGGACCGCGTATTGTAAGCCGAAACGTCACCTTCTAGCATAACTTACTGCCTTGTGCGGTTTTTGTCCGCCATCTCCCCACAGAAAAAAAGAACGAGAGGAACAGAAAAACGGAACCCAACGCCACAAATGGGCATTAGTTTGTCTGAACACACTTGTCTCCTTAGCTCCATACCATTAGCATCTCCACTTGCAAAGCTCCCTTGCCGCTCGCTTGGCACTATCCTGTGGCATTCGTGGCTTTCGATGACGAACTTTGGATGGACGCGAGAGAAGTTTACGAGAAAAGAAAAAGACTCAAATACGACGCACACGAGCCAGATAAAGCAAGTAATTACGGATTACGGAAAGGCAACCTTTGTTCCATTGACGCAGTGAGAAAAGCGCGACGAAATGTTTAAACTTTGTTCAACTTTATTTCAACTTATGCCCATTAAACTTTATCGACATCGCGGAGACTGCGTAATCGGCTGCATCAGCAGAGTGAGATAAATACGTGTTGACAACCTCCGGCTTTCTTCACCTAGCAGCTTTGGGTGCACGCGATGAAGCCAGGAAAACGAAGACACGACGAAAACGCCATGGAAACAGCGCTTTTGCCAGTGGCTTCCGCACGGCACGGTCTGGCATCCAAGTAAGGTTACCTCCTCCTCCGCGAAGCTCTTGTACAAGCAAAACACGCGGGCAACGAACGGATTAATATTTCCGTCCACATCGCCTCGGTTCGTAACGCGCAGATCAGCCGCGATAAACGCTTTTCTCTCCAGCCAAAAGTCAAGGCCAAGCGGACAAGCCGCGCCGCTAAAAACCAATCCGCGACGCAACCCGGGGCCTGCCCCCACATTTAGTGCGCAGCTTATGGTAGCAAGGAGGGGGGAGGGGAAAGCGACAACGCGGCGTGCTGCAACTGCGCCATCTGCAGTCGCCGCCGGCACCACCACCCCCGGTCACTCTCCGTTTCGCCGTTTGACCTTTTAAAGGGCCGACCAGGGACCGCCCTACCCGCCGATCAGAGAGCGGCTGACACTCTCGCCCTCTCTCCGGGTGGGTAAAACTAAAGGGAGTAAAGGAAGCTTTAGGGAGCAGTGGAGAAGAGCCTCAAGAGCTAGGGTTCAAAGCTAGCCCTTTGGACCGCGGTCAAGACTAGGGCTCGCGTGCTTCAGTCGAAGAAAACACAAACAGGCCGAAGTAGATGGCAAGAAACAGAGCAAAGAAGGAAGGAGGCTATTAGAAACGGGGAACGTCGAAGGCACGAAAGGGACCTCAGAGTTCTTGAACGAACATGCAACGCTGAAAAACAAAAAGAGAGAAAAAAAACAAGAAAATGAAAAAAATACATCAAGTTCAGAAACAACGTATAGGAAACCAAGGGACCCAGCAAACATAAAACGCTAAAAGAATCACGCGAGACTGACGACGAAAAATGCAGAGCCCCACGAAGGCGCCCAAGCGGTGATGAAAAGAAGACGCCAGTGCGTCGGTCGGAGGAGTCTGTCACGCAGGGCTGAGGAACGAACAAGAGAAGAGGGAACGAGCGCGCTTGTGTCCGACGGCGGGCCCCTCCATTGCAGGAAGGTCGCGACTTTTCCAGGTCGCCGACGGCGGCGAAGAAGAGAAAGCCGACCGCAGTCGCACCGCACGAGAGAGGTCACTTGGCAGTGCAGCGACCGACCGAGCGACCGGCCGGTCGTGCGTGCGACATTGCGTGAAGATGGCCAGGTGCCCTCGTTTTCGATTTGACAAGGCGGCTCTCAAAAATTACCATGCTCCCCGCCAGCCGCATTCGAGACGAAAGCCGCGGCCGCGAAACGCATTCATGCATCATCTTCTCCCTGTTCACCCTCCACAGATCTATAAAAAGCCGGAGGGAGAGGGAGGCCAATTAAAATTGGGACACTTGCCCATGCCTTGTAATAACTGACACAGCCATGGCAGCCTGGGCCAGACTATCACAGCACAAGCTCGCTCCAAGAAGACGGAGGAATTCCATTCCCTGACATTGACACATTGTAACACAGCTGTCATTACTTATTACAAGTCTATGCACATTTGACCATATTAATAAGGAGTTGTTGCCTTTGTGTGTCCAATTCTGGGATCCTTGCTGTGAATCACATCTGAATCAATATATAGTGATTAATGCAGGAAACGTTACTGATAACCACATATCAACAAAAAGTAGCCATGAGTTTAGTGCAAGAAACTTTTCGACTAAGCGGTGCACTTGGTTGAAAGCAAAGGGGGTTGAAGTTCTCTCGAAATAAGCAGTCAGACTAACTGCAGTGACTTTCAACAGTTCCGCAATGATATATGCTTGCAAACATTCCTTTGCTTACATAGCATTGGTGCAGTAATGCGGATTGTTCTGACGCATTTGACTTCAGGAGCGCAGTTACAGCACTAAATGAAGGACACACAGTAGCCCTTGACAGCGCGTTGTCCTTTCAGGCACGCCATTTCCAGTACCACTAACTATCCTTTACCGGAGTGCATGCGCCAGTAGGCTTTCAAAAATTTCGGACGGTGAATAGGTATCAAACCACCGCTGCCAGCAACCAATGGGTGCACAGAGTACTAATCAACAACTAGAGCCAGGTATAAAAAAAGCCAAAAAGCCTTAATAACATGCAAGAGGAAGGTTACATATTAGGGAACTCTTTCTAAATGATAACACACCACTTTTGCCTTATCTTCAAAAATCAGAATATTAGAAACTCATTGAGCTAAATCACCTGAAGTAAAAATCATCTTCATTTGCCACCCACTATCGACATTATACTAGCAAAGATGACAGTTTACCTTTCTCAGACGTTCACACGACACATGAATTTTAAAAAGTACAGAAAATATGCCCCGTGCACAACCCTTCTCTGAAACCTTTCTTGTGTACATCATAAACAAAATGCAGACAGAGCATAAAAAGAAAATTACTACTGCAACATAACATGAAATCAGGCAAGTAGACAGCTGATGAACACTGATTCGCTACATGAAATTTATGTCTGCAACTGACAGATGAGCCAAACCACTGGACTTGGGACCATAATCAGAAGAGGCACATGCAATGCAAGTCTGAAAGATGTGAGCACTAGAACGCTCTTTGCCTCTTATTGAATGAAATGTGCCATTTGAACTGCCTTATGTCTTAAAAATGTCTAGAAAATTAACCCTTTTCATATTAACGTTCACTAAGTGCCAGGAATTTAACAAGGCATGTTCACTAGAGCTGATTGATAATGTACAAACAGACTGCTCAGCTAAGGCAGCTTTACAAACGTAAGAAAGAAGAAAAAAGCTGAATAATTAATGCTTTCTTTCATCACAGTACCACTGCATGCAATTACCACTGCCAGCAGAAAAAGGGAGTGAAAAAAGAGTGATGAGGAGAAAGGAATGCTACTAGCGATGACTGCATAGATGTTTCTTCCAGGAGTTGAAAGCGCACTACACCAAACAGAATTTTACACAAGGATATTAACACAGGAAACTGAAATAACTCAACTGATCATACCCTCGTTTGATAACCGAAATGACCCTCCAAATGTTTCGGATCTATGGAACAGTGCCAAACAAAATTCATGAAAGTTTCCCTCCACATTCAAACTACACCAGAACATTATTTAAAGTGTGGCTTCTTCACAACCTAGGGTTCCTGTTAGTGAGATGGTGGTGCGACCTGGCTTCAGCAGCATACCCTGTCAGCACACAAATTATGCATGTCTCACAGTCATGAATAATACATGGCCCCCAATATCAACTTGAAAAGCACAAAATGATCTGTCCTACTGTGACTCCCCATAACAAGTGGCAAAGTTTCCTTCCACACCCCAAACAGCATCATGAAAGGAGCTTCAATGAACTTGAAAATTATTTCTCAAGGCAACCAGATTGTAGTGACTGAAGTATTGAGGATGAGATGTCTTGAAGTAAATACCCTGCAATTCCACTAAAATTCAAAGGAGAACATACAAAAAATCCAGGTGGCAACTCACCTTCAGCGGCCTGACGACCGTGACGGTCTCAATCGTCGTCGGCGCCATTGCGGGGGCCTGACTCTCCTGGTGGATGAAGCAAGAAGACAATGAATAGCTATGCAACAGACAATCATAAGTTTTGTCTGAAGAATACTGCAGCATGAGTCAGCAAGCAATAAGTCCTGATCTGGTCTCATTTGACATAACACTATTACATATACATAATACCGTTATAAATTAACTCTGCAGTTAATTTACGATTCTTTGCAAAGGCTAGAAGAGACAGAGTACTAAAATATTGGAGGTATTTGAGGTTCCCTTTCAATATTCAGCTTTTATATGAGTAGTAACATCTATTGTCACACAAAGCAGAAAGCTTTCACAAACATAAAAAGTTTCCGCATCAGCCTCTGAAATATCTGCTGACACTAACAGCTGCACTTATCTTTGAACACGGGAACACACTATGGTTACCAGCTGCTATTCAATGGTTTCTGCTTTAACAGCACTGTTAAGAGATCCTTTTGAGCTCTTACTTCGGAAACAAGATTTTTTTGCAACCTGTCAATAAAGACAAATAGTGAGCAAATCTTTAGGCAAGTAAAGGATAAGTCTAGCAAAGCATAGTTGGAAGCAATGGCATTTTATTTCAATATAAATACAATAATGCAACTAGCTTACATGAAAACAGCTTTGAAAGAATATTAACACATCTGCACAAATGGCAAACATCACAACCTAAACTGGCTGCAGTACTAAGAATAAATGAATGGCAATTCATGTTTGATGCAGTTAGAATATCTTGGAACTGCTCCAGAGAATGTGAAACACACAGAACATTACAAAATAATGCAGTGCAGGCAATGGTACAGTATGTCTCATCAGCCAGACCACTACAGAACAAAGCTAGAATATTTGAATATGCATACTGCGTGATGCTACACATCACAATCATGCATCATTTACGTAATCATAAATAGGCTATCATGACAATGAAGCTGAGCCCTTTAATATACTAAGAATTACTATGCCATAATGTGAGAACTCATCTCAGAATTGCCCATGAGTATTTAATAAAATACCTAGCTTTTATCCTATGTGTAATGCCATAAAAGCTACCTAGAAACTGGCAACTCCTGCCTGAGCATGCCTGCAGCTTCTCCAGACATCATCTAGGTGCACTCAAGATCAGACTGGCAATGCAATTTCCCATTTACAGCTTATTCAGTCATGAGAGGAATGGGGCACATGTGCAGATTAGTCTGCATTTTATGATGTGATGGACAGCATGTTTCACAGCAACATTCCAGTGTCTAAGATGCAGTGCTAGACAAAAAATTTCGGCTAAGGCTGTGGTAAACAGACTATGGAATGCAATTCCCCAGCAATGCAGTCAATCCAAATCACTTTCATTAAATGTAGCAAGCTCTGTCGTTTCTTTGCCACTCACAATGAACTGAAAACACCTGCTGATGACCTGCTGTCATCTATTAGGATAATTTCTGAATACTGAGGTCCTGCTTTAATTCTGAGTTCATGCACATGCCTCAACAGATACATAACGATTCTGAAGTCACTCTTTGAAGGCTGACAACATAATGCAAAACCTCAAGAGCCCTGCAGTGCATCCACTCGAGATACAGCAAAATAAAAAGGTGGAATGCCCCGCTGATGCACGCACTAAATCGCTCCAATCTGCGAGAACGGTGTGCAGCTGTCGTGAGCACATGCTACCTATTATTCTGCGCAAACTGACAACGACGGTGCGATGTTCTGAGAAGACAGGCCAACCACCTCTATTACCGCCCGGGGAAAAATACATTGTGAAAGAACTGCAGCTCCTTCCAGCAAACGCTACCCGCTACACTGCGCCAGCGTCAACAAAACTCACCCGACGATACGAACTGGCCCGGCACGATACGAGGCATCCCGGTTTCAACGAGGCATGCTAGATCGCGAGTTTGACTGACAGCCGGCGCCCGCTTCATACAGAGCTTATTATCGGTAATCAAACTGCTCGCTTCGTGAACGATAACACTGCAGGCTTCCGAATAACCACAGTCGACAGTAAGATGGTCGGTAAGCACGCAACTGGCACTAAGAAAAAGAAGCAACAAAACTACATAAAAAGCCCATTACGCCTCAGGCGTGAACTTCACAGCTGATTAAGCCACTTCTACTTTGTTTTCTCAGCCGCCGAGCGGAACAGCACTCTTGACGCGCGCGTCACGGTCCCCCTGGCATTCCCCAGCGCGTGCGGCTCCGCCCACAAAAACGAGCGCCACAAGTGCGGGCCGTTTGACAGCGCAATGCTTTTATGATTGAGGTCGCGCCGGCTTGTCAGCGCAACGAGACGCCGCCTAAGTAGCCTGCGCTCGCCACTGCACCGGAAAAGAGTCGGGAGGATGCCGTGATAAGAGGAGAAATTACGCCAGAACGCAAAGGGGCAGCGGAGATATCGCTGGCCCGGGGATCTCGGCGCCGAGCTTACATTACTCGCGTAAGACAATCGATACAGGGACGGTCCGACGCTGGCTCGCAGCGTACACCCCGAGGTCGGCCGGCGGTTGCAGCAGCGCAGCGCTCGAAAGCGGCCTGCGGGCCCGTGTACCGACCGTATCGGGGTGTCTGGGCACCCCGAATATAAAGCCTCCTTGTCGCTAAATTTGGCAACGGCACTTCCGTCGGGGGACGCGAACTCGACGGATAAGCCTAAGTCGAAGTAACGCACGGCTCCAGTGGCCCGCTGAATCGATAGCATGCAACCTGGGACCACGAAATCTCGCTGCTTGCATCGCTATGCACGCGGCCTGGCGAGGCGGGATCTCGAGGGGCGACTGTCCGCACGACTGTCACCGGCCGCGGGGCGCCGAGAAAGGGAGCTTCCGCGTCGAGCGAGCCAGGCTTATCGCCACCGCTTTTTACCTGGTGTAGCGGAGAAGCCAGGGCTTCCTAGGTGTTAGTCCAGCTTGACCGTGCGAAAGTCCGTCGCGTCGCGGCGTGACCCTGGAACGACGTCCAGAGCACGACGAGCGTAATGCTTCCCGGGATTTGCTTCGCAGCTTCGCTGGCGTCAATTTGGCCGAAGAACAAGGCCGACGAGACGCGAAGCCCGCATCCCCGACCGACACATCACGGAGCTCCGCAACCGACGGGATCGGCCGGACGGAAAGCAGAGCGCATGCGCGAGCAGGGGCACATAGTTGCCGTTTCTAGTTGGTTGGTTTGCTGCGGCTCCGCCAGGTCTGGAGAAACGTCGCCAGCGATTGAAAGCGCCGGGCGTTCTGCGGCGTATCTGCGGGCATAGATATTCAGCCTGTGGTGCTGCCGAAAAACACAGGAGGTGGTTAGAAACTTTTGCGGATAATGGATGTGTCTGGTTATTTTCTAAGTAGCCATACGATTGGTGAGTAGACATTCCAGATGTACAATCCTTCTAGTATGTTCTAGGTGTGCCAAGAAAACAAAAGAAATATTTCTTATTTTTGTCTGTGGTAAAAGGTTGAACATTCAAGAACGCAGAAGTTTGCTTGGAATTCCAATTAAAAGAGCACAGCTGCAGCGTCAAGCAGGGAAGCCAACACGCAGGTAGCTAGTAACCTACAGTGAAGCCCCCCTTCATTCGAATGATCTGCATGAGCAAAGTTACACGACTTAATATACACCCCCCCCCCCCCCCACACACACACACACACACAGATTACCAGCTGGTTGAGGTGTATGTTTCTCGTGCCGCTAACATTTTACGTTTAAGGTATCGTAAATCAGCAAGTGTACCGGGGGACATAAAACTAAAATAATACTTCCCTAGCCAAGTGACTGTAATCATTTTCCCTCTGGAAGCATGATTTCCTTAATACCTCTTCAATGCTGCATGAGTAAAAATGAATTCGGCTCATTAGAGTACACAAACCACTTCCTTTCATATACTGTTCGTGCCGGTGCAGTCGTCAGCAAAATTTTACGGAATGCATTCAAGAACTAATTTCCTGTTACCAGGTGGTTGCCAGGTAACCACCGATTTACCTGGGATGTATACCAGCGGGTGGAGCATGTAAGCTCTTTTATAGATGTAGGTATTTCATTAAATGACCTAAGCGAGATATTGGAAATACATTTTCTTTAATATAAAACCCACATCCCTTTAACTCTTGCTGCCGACATTGCATTATAGACGCTGCCATTTCCAAATCAGGCAGCATCGAATGCACTGATAAGTGAAAATGGTCCTAGTACACGAAGAGAGCGTCCACACGTTTTCAAAAAACTTTATATCCTTTTATACGGTTTCTAATTTCAATAATTTTGGCGGGAAGACACTTGGTTTGAATAGCTAAAGCCGAAGTGCGGGTTCGAAGGAGTCTTGAAGAGAACGGGACCAAATGCATTTTGAATTGCGGACAGTGCAAAAAGAAGAAACACCAAGGAAAAAAATATTTATTTCTGGCAATTTTCTGACGAAACAAATTGAAAACACGCGCCGCCTTCTCCTTTGGGAAGGCAGTGATGCTCCTAGAAGTAATAAAGCTCGCAGGATTTCTCCGAGTAGACGAGGTAAATTATTTGAATTCGGTATCTCTTTTTTATTTTCACAGACCTATCTTCTCTACAATAATCAACGTCAATAAGAAGGTGCTTGAGAAACTTAACCCTATAGAGCCATCACCAAATGCGCAGCAAAAATGCATGTGGCTAACTTACACTTCCACCAAGTGCCTTCAGCCACTGCTTTGAGTTTTACGTCTCATAAAACCACACCTGCCATCATGAGAGCGTTAGCACATGTCTGCAAAGGAAAAGTTACTGCTGCGTCGCCGTCATAAAAGGACGCATACAGAAAGCAGCTGCATATTGAGGAAGACAAAGCACGACCCACGTGTTTCGTGCATATCGGTCTATATGCTGAAGGCCTGTTTTTCTCAGTAAGTCGGGAAGTAGGGCTTTCATTCGTTAATTATATTGTGCGGTGTCTTTTTGGCAGACTACTTCAGCGAGGATTGCCGTTATATAGCACTTATGTTCATGTCATTTTGCTGTTGGATGATGATGATGAGTTTTTATGGCGCAAGAGCAGCTCCGGCCAAAGAGCGCCACGGCACAAGGTAGTTTTCATTGCACAAGACCCATTTCTCAAGTAATGCGCCCTGAAGGAGCCGAGCCCCAGGCAGAGGAAAGCTGGTACCCATTGTATCACCGGTGGGTACTCGGCGGCACTGGGAATCGAACCCCACACCTCCCGCATGCGAGGCGGATGCTCGAACCACTATGCCACCACTGCGGCGCTGTTGATGCTGGAGTGAGTGAGTGAGGTTCTTTCTGAACCAACTCTTCCAATGCTCTCTTGTTACAGACCGTATTCACAGCTGTACTGTTTTACCGAATTTTCACAGTTCGTGCTAATAACAGGCTTTGTAGTATATGTAACTGGTAAGAACACCTTCGTTTTTTTTCAGTGCTGTGGTTGAATTAACAGAGCCAAAAAAAAACGAAAGTATTGCGTCACTTATTGCCTAATTACTAAATTATAATTTATTCCAAAGTTCGTAATAAATGGTTGTGTTTAGCGCCCCGAAGCGACACTTGAGCTATGATGAACTCCGTAGGGAACGGCTTCTAATTAATTTATAGTTTCAATTATGGGGTTTAATGTCCCAGAGAGGCTCAGGCTATGAGGACGTCGCAGTGGAGGGCTCCGGATAATTTAGACCATCCGTGGTTCTGCAACGTGCGCTGACAACGCATGGCATACGGGAGTTGTTTTTTTAATTTCGCCTTTATGGAAATGCGGCCGCCGCGGCCGGATCGTATCTTGCGACCTTTCTGAGATCAGCAGCCGAGCGCAAAAGCCACTCAGCCACCGCGGTAGCTGCTTATTCGTACGCATTCATGGGCTAAAACAAATGAGGGGCACACATTTGTTTTCTTTTTTTCGTTTTACGGCATTCCAATGGAATGGTCTTGCAGCTCAGGCTGTCTACGCGCATTTTCGGGAGCATTTTCTTGCCTTCCTTTGCGAATAAATAAGCAATAGCACATACCGATGGCATATTCTGTTTGATTTTACTTTTATGGTCTGTACTGTGTGAGAATTTGCTTCTTGTTCCCGATACCTATTCTTGCCCTGCTTACTGATATAACGCAAAGAAGTAATGAATAGGCGTATTTATGCACGGGATGGCAACAAGTTGTGCATTTTCGCAAAAAGAAAAGCGTTTAATTTTTTTTTTCGCTTCCTTTTAGCGCGCTTTTCTATTCATTCATATACATTCATCGCGCATACATACACACTTACCGATCCTCTCATTTCAGCTTTTAATGCACATGCACAGGTCGGCAATAGAGTATTCCCTCTCAATTGTGTGTCGACACTACATTGAAATGTAATCCAGAAGACATCAATGTTACAGGGCGACAACTGTGCAGCACCGAATTCATACATGCAAAGAAATATAAGTGCCGCTGCGGCACACAGATGAAGAAAACAAACGTTAATGTTCCCAATTATCAGAACTGCGCACCGAGTTTCTGCAGCTCACACGATCGCATTTGCTACAAGAGTGCAGTGTTTTAGGAGCGCCCCCAAGCTAGAGTAGGCTTGTAATAAGTGTGTAATTACTCATCCCCATCCACCGTATGGCTGCGCTTAAGTGTATGCTGATAAGCAATTACCCCCTTATTACAAATCTATGCTACATTGGGGGATTCCCTTAAAACATAAGAGAGTAATTACTCATTAGCATACACCTAATGGCTGCGCTTAAGTAGATGCCAACAACTAATTACTAATTTATTGCTACAAAAGAGCCCAGAAAAGCACGTGCATGAACTCCAGGGCATGTGAGATAATTTCGACGGTCGTTAACTTTTTTATTCCTTTTTGAGAGAGCAGAAGTTGGGACATAGTGGCCGATGAAAGCAACGCTCGAGAAGCACAGTTAAACGTAGCTCCATGAAGCAAAATGTTTGTGCTAATGCAATTCAGTGTGCTATAGCTGTCTGAACTGAGTGTAACGTTGAAGTGCAAGCGGCCTAAAGTTGTAATTACAACCAGATTAGCGGGGGGCAACGGTAACCGTCAATTGATACTCGCGTTTCAATACCCTACGAAGTGACCGGAAACGAATGCAAAGCCTTCACTGCCACCACGAACAGCACACAAGGGCTTCAAGTATCCTATCAGTTGTCCCACGGTTGGTTAACGTCCACCGCCAGTCCCACTGAGTTGTTACCCATTTCAAAACTGTTCATCACCGCATGGTCAGCTGTTGGTCGAGAAACCAACTAGTCCACATAACCGCAAGCACATTAATTTCGCGACGGCTTGCGCAGAGATGCAACTGCACAAAACACTGGGCCACAAAGAGACCGCGTCGAAACACACGGGCGCACATCTAACCGCGCATCCGCCCTGTCAGCGCTGACGAAAGGATATGACGCAAGACGGGCGAGGACGGCGTCCGATCAGAGCGTCTCGGTTAGGCTGCTGACATGGGCGAAGGCCAGAAACCAACGCCCCGACAGCTGTCACCGCCGCAGAAGCCCGGAGAGACCTGAGAGCTGCCTCGGTCGTCTCTTCAATAGACTCGGGGCGATCACGCATGATGCGACGCCGCGAGGCACCGACAAGGACAGGCAGACACGGTGTAGTCTAATCACAGTTGGGAAATGCACAGCTGCACAGCGGAGCCGCTTTGAAGACAAACGTCTCTTGTTGGACCCAACCAATCATCACGCTCGTCACGGAGCTTCTTATTAGGAGCGGAAGCAACCGGTCCACAATTTCGATGCTTCTTCGCTTCGTGCTTGCGTGTCAGTCGTGACGGCACGTTGGTCGTTGTGGCATATTAGTGCAGTATAGTGGCCCCGTTACACAGGTGCACCGAGTACTTAGGCAGTCGCGCAGCTGTGAGCGCTTTTGACGCAATTACGTGTCTTGCGTAACAATGGCGCGCGATAAAGAGCTGTCGTAATGGCAACGAACAGCGCTTTCTGCTCAATGGCCCACCCCAGCGTTCTATGGCGACGCGTCTTCGGCTGTCCCCACCCAGTCACGCTTTCCCGCGATTGTCCGTCTTGACGCTCTGTGTATGAGGCACGATATTAACGAAGTCGTGAGTGGTGAAGTTTCAATATTGCGGGCCAACGTCAATAGCCCGCGCCCACCGATCACTTCCGGGAGTCCGCTAGGTCCATGTGTGTTCGCCACAACGGCCAGCCAACGCGTTTGCATGCGATGCAGGCCGCTTTGCCTTTGCCTTGGCCGGCAGACAGTGTCGGGACTTTCAATCGGACGTATACATTCCATAAGTCGTCTTGCACGGACTGGCTTCGCTCCACCAGCATTGCGACCGGCTGAGCAAAGAATAAGATATTAAATAGCGCGGTGTTTGTGGTTCTCGCAAAACGAAGCTGATGATTTTTTTTTTTCGGAGAACCTTATCAGTTCACGAACAAAAGTAAATAAACGAAAAACCTACTGTATTGCCGCCACCCATTTAAGGTCTCATTAGGTTTCCTTTTATTATGCTGGTAATTGGTATTAAGAGGCCGTACAACGCCGGAATGCGCAGAGCTAACTTCAAGTTTTCGTTCCTGCTAGAGCCGCGCGGGCACGCACCCCCCCCCCCCCCCCCCCTAAGTCGGGGGACCCTTCACTGCTCAGGGAAGGCAGCTGTGCCACCAGAACCAAGAATGGAGCGGGCGAGCATCTCGGGCAACTATTTCCAGCGTCCTGGCGACGCTCCGGCGAAGGGTCTGTACAGATGTCGAAAATGTGGCTGTTGACTATCATCCCTCTTGCAACGGACGCACTTCCCCCTTGGCGTTTCCGGGACGTCTTCCCTGTATGACGCGCCACGACCCGAACGTCTCACGGCGGATCCCCCCATTGCGCCGCAGCCATCGGCACCAAAGTAACTATACCCGCCGCGGTGGCTCAGGGGTTAGGGCGCTCGGCTACTGATCCGGAGTTGCCGGGTTCGAACCCGACAGCGGCGGCTGCGTCTTTATGGAGGCAAAACGCTAAGGCGCCCGTGTGCTGTGCGATGTCAGTGCACGTTAAAGATCCCCAGGTGGTCGAAATTATTCCGGAGCCCTCCACTACGGCACCTCCTTCTCCATTTCTTCTTTCACTCCATCCTTTATCCTTTCCCTTACGGCGCGGTTCGGGTGTCCAACGACATATGAGACAGATACTGCGCTATTTCCTTCCCCCCAAAAAACAATTGTTAATAATTAAAGTAACTATATTGTATACGAGTAATTCGCCATTGTGTATGGTTTCCGTAACTCTCACGACTGCAGACACGCTGACAACCGTGCAGACTCGGTGAAAGGAAATGTATGCCGTCAGTATCCAGCACGTGAGAGTAGATAACGGAGCGATGGTGCATGTCACAGGCAAGAGCAGCCGGCAGCAAAGTTGAAAGGGAGAAACTAAGGCGTGGAGAAAGGTTTCGAATACTTTCTTGTTTGTTTGTTTTTACCACGAGGGCTGTGGGTTCTGCTCAATTCTCAGGGGCTGCATAAGAATTTCATTGGTTTATGGAGGCCTGCGGCTTGTCACCGAGAATGACTAACCCAACTACTTTAATAACGGAACCCTTAACGGGGCGCAGAAGCATCGGACACCAGTCTAGGTATACAGACTTCGTGCATAGCACGTACTGTACTTCAAGAATACCTAAGCTCTAGCCGAGACGTTCGGTTGATAAGATGTTCGAGAGTAGTTTCTCTGTGTGAGCTCAGTTCCTTTAAATTCACTTGCTGAAATTTTCTGTGTGACTTCACTTGCGCAACTTACAGTTTGCTGTTGTATATTTATGTAAATATATTTGATCATCGTCTGCATCGTCTAACGGCCTAATGATATATTTGGAAGGGCCTTAGCACTTGCGAAGAAAGAGAACGAACCACATTAAATTTACTCCTATTCATATGGTCGTAATAACACAAACCTCCGAGTACAGAGCAGGGTGCCCGAACAGCTCGGTAACTCAGAGCCGTGAATTTTGCTCTTAGGGCTGTTTTTGAAACCGCGTTCGTACCACGTGACGCTCAAAAGCTTTTTGCCACAAATATCTCACTTCTAGGAAATTCTCCAATTCACCACAGAATGGCTGAGAGAGTACCGGATGTTCAGTCGTAGTTGAAGAATAAAGAACCACAGGCGGGACAGCGCTGATGTGTGGTAGTTTTGTTCTTTCCCGATGTTTGATAATGAAACTCAGTTCACCAGTTATGCCGATGGTCGCAGAGAAAAGAATTGTCACTCTGCCCCTTCCCTACTAAATCCCGTCATCCTCCTCCCCAGTGCAGGGTAGCCAATCAGAACACACTTTTGGTTAACATCGCTGCCTTCCCTCTTCCTCTTTATCTCTCTCTTTCTTTTTAGAAGGTTTTTGCAGAGGCTGTGTCACCCATCAACCTTACCATCTTCTCTGCCTTCGCCTTCCCTAACGTCCATTACACCCATCTCACAGCTACGCCAACTACGTTATTGTAGGCTTGTCATCCGCGTCTATATTTGCTCGTATACAACATACATGACGAAATTACTTTTGGAAATTAATTAAATTGCAAGAGGAATTACTTTCGTACGAATCTCGCAAAATTAAATTATATTACAAATTACTGCTCTCAAAAAATAAGCACCATTGCATTAAAATTACTTCCCAAAAGTAGTGAACTTTAGTTTTAAATTACTCTTAATTTCGACGCATAAAAAGTTGCGCATTGGTCGTAGCTCCTACAAAATTTTCAGATTTTGTTGTTTGCGCCGCAACTGAGCTTCAAAGAGAGCGTCGGAAATTTTGTCCCTTTTTGAAGACTGGTAGCCCTTGTCCATTGAACAGCCGCTTTGCTGGCACAGATGAGGTCAACTTAATCGAAAAATCTGCTCAATTGCTCGAATCACTGCTCAATCAGAAGTTCATCGTCCAATGCGTATTATAGTCTCATCCAATTGATTTTGAAGAATATGTCGTACGCATAAACAGCGGGAGTGCATAGACTGCTTGTTCACACTCATCGTCCCGGAAATGCACTTCTGCTGTTCAGTTGACTCGTTCTGGAGGCGCATTGACGGAAATAAATAGCATGTTGCACCTGTGTTGCCATTGAGTTAAAGACAGTGCGCTATATCTGGCCACACAAGCTATTTTTCCCGAAAGCTCACAACCAATTGAGTTTGCTTGATGTCACTTGACACTTCTTGTCAGTGCGGTGACGTGACAACATATATGAAGCAGCCTAGAGAGAAGTACTCGCTCAAGCACTCTCAGTGCGTCCGTGGGAAGATGCAGTATGGCATGTCATGGTCATGGAGCTCTGCTGGCGGCCCTGCGGTGCGTTTGTGCCAGCGACCGTACGAGTGTTGGAAGATGCGTAGCAGTCCTGCGGATTCTTCATCAAGGCGGTGCTGATGCCCACACGCGCATCGCCTCTCGTCCGCGTGCGTTGCTTCGCTGGAGTACTGGCTATTGCTGGCCGTTCCCCAGAAAGTTCCCCAGAAGGCTTAACGACCACAAACGTGACGTAAGAAATAATAATCACACGACGAACGCCATTGCCGAGCATGTGCAAGAGCATACTCACACGATTGACTGGGACCACGCCACTGTCATCGCGAAGGAAAGGAACGTGTCATCTCGGCGGCTGATGGAATCTCTAATCATCCAATCGACACCAGCTACCATGAGCCGGGAGCAAGGAACCATGCCATCCATCTAGGCACGCTTCTTGCGCCACGTGTTACGTATATAAGTCGCGACTATTTCTTGTCCCGCTCAGTGATCAAGGAAACCGTACGAGGTTCCGAAACGTCTTTGAATTTCATGACATGGTCAGTGACCGCATTCATTTTTCTTTAATACAATGCCTGACCAGACCAACTTTCGTCAAACCGTTGATTATGCCGCATGTTTTTCTAGTTATGTACATGCTCAAACCCGCAAATGCAGGGCCAGAGCATGGCCGACACCAGGAAGAGCACTGACCCAGTACTCAGCAAAGGTAATTTCTCTAGTAACTGGTTACTTTCGCCATAATATTCCTGCTCAAAATGCTAAATTAACAGCCCAGAAAAGTAATGAATTACATTACAAATTACCGAGAAAGTAATTTATTTACTGTCATACCTATGTAAGGTGCCCTCGCAGACTCCACGCTCCTAATGCCCCGCTGTGCCAAGTTAAGAACAGTGTTTTATTTATTATTTCGAGACCAGGAATGCAGTAATTTCTTTCATCTTCAGGTTTTGCGTACCGTAAAAAAATAAATAAATGTTTTTTTAGACATTTGCCTGCTTAAGTAGCTTCCCGCAATTACCATGTGCAATTTTATGCCGAACACAACCGCCCGCCTCATCCAATTTGAAACCCGAGCTCTCCGAAACCACTAATACTCCGTGCCTTAACCGAACATTCCCTTAATTAGATCTAAAAGTACCAATTTCAAGCACTTTTTCTCTGCAGTGCCTTTAAAACTCTTCCAATTTATAAAAACTGAGGCAATATAGATTCTTAAATTTTCCCGAAACTTCGTAAAAATTCTCTGTTCGCCAAATTTTACAGCTCATATTTATTGAATGAAAATTTCTCAAATGGAACATCATTGTCAAGCATCGCGTAAGCTTGTTCACAACGCCTTCTAGCACGAGCTCACAGAATTATCAGCGTTTAAAAACAAAGAACAGTAAAAAAAAACTTATGCATCACATACGTATACGCCACGGTGGCTCAGTGGTTACGGTGCTCGGCTGCTGAGCCGAAAGACGCGGGTTCGATCCCAGCTGCGGCGGTCGAATTTCGATGGAGGAGAAATTCCAGAAGCCCGCGTACTGTGCGATGTCAGTGAACGTTAGAGAACCCCAGATGGTCGAAATTTCCGGAGCCCTTCACTGCGGCGTCCCTCATAGCCTGAGTTGCTTTTGGAGGTTAAACCCCCACAAACCAAACCATATTCGCAACTGGCCTCAGAGCAGTGAGACGTGAGGGCGATACAGTCAAACGAAAACAAAACTTAATCAGCCAAAAAGAAAAACAAAAATACTGCCCACTGGTTCGATGCGACACGTTTCTGCTGCATACCGCTGCTGTAAACTTGCAGTTCTATACAGGCACCGTTTACCCGCCGCGGTGGCTCAGTGGTTAGGGCGCTCGTCTACTGATCCGGAGTTCCCGGGTTCGAACCCGACCGCGGCGGCTGCGCTTTCATGGAGGCAAAACGCTAAGGCGCCCGTGTGCTGTGCGATGTCAGTGCACGCTAAAGATCCCCAGTGGTCGAAATTATTCCGGAGCCCTCCACTACGGCACCTCTTTCTTCCTTTCTTCTTTCACTCCCCCCTTTATCCCTTCCCTTACGGCGCGGTTCAGGCGTCCAACGATATATGAGACAGATACTGCGCCATTTCCTTTCCCCCCAAAAAACAATTATTATTACAGGCACCGTTCTTTTAATTCTTCGGTCACCGCGGGCGCCAGCGAAAAGGCTCCGCGCCGAGCAAGGCGAAGTGAACAGTTGTATTCGCTTACTTGCTTCGACTGCATTCCTGCTTCGGACCAGCTGATAACCGACCTTGCTCCGCCCGTTTCTTGAGGTCTTCCGTCAGCGCCGCCTCGTTACTTAAAGGAAACAGCCCGCGCGGCCGGTTTCCGAGTGCTCTTCTGTGCACGGGTACAACAGCCGCCCGCGAGCTCGGATTCCTTGAAACCGGCCTGAGAGGAATCCCGTTCCCTCGCCATTGTGAGTGGGATGGACACGCGTCGGCAAAGGCCAGCTCATCGACGGCTCCGTTACGCCGCCACCGGACCCGTTCGCCAAACGAATGCCTCATCGCGGCCATATCATGTTAGAATAATGTGCCTCTGGTTGCTGGAACATGTGCCTCATTGGACTCATTTGTAAACTGCATTAAAAAATTGTATTGTCGTTGAATGATGACACTTTTCATTTAAAATCTCGGACGTCTTTCGGTGGAGTTACTTTATCTTTGTACGCAAACGTGTATTTCATGCATCTGCTCTCATTACAGCCGGGTAGTCATGCGGCTTATTTTAAAAATCAATAAATTCTGTTTGCGCGCACACCATTGTATGAATTCGCGTCTGTCCCATGCCAACTAGGTGCGCATTGAAAGGGACGTTAAGGAGAAGTTCAAGCTGACCTATCAAAGAGGAAATTGTGACTGAGAACGCTGTATTTAGTAGCTATAGAAGAACGAGAAAAAATGAAATGCACTTGTATAACGGCCATTGGCCCTTTTCGCAAACAATCTGCGATGACGTCAAGTGCTGCTTGTTTTGTTCGTCGGTCTCGGAGGCTAAACAACATCGCCGTCCACTTTTACGGTGATCACAGGTCCATAATTCTCTCAGTCACCTACAGCGTCACGTGTTTGAATTGAGAGATGGGGGAAAACTACAAATTTATCGCAGATTAATGTTTTTTACTGCCGAACGTGAAAACAGATAAAAAATAGATATTATCGAATTTATTACAACAAAAATTGGATAGAGTGGTCCTCAGCGTCCAGAGACCTCCCCACCCCCCGGGGAGGATTTGTTATTAAGAAACAACACTTACTGACTAGGGGGGAGCGGGCTTTCCTTTTGCGCGAAGAAATTGTTTTTCCGTGCCATTGTCGTGTACTACCAGCCTGGTGCATCGCATAGTGCATCACATGCAGCTGTATCAAGAGCGCAGAGTTTCGCATTCAACGAGCGAAGCGTGTATTGTAACTTTGAAGACGCTTGCATGCATATCCGGTAAAAGAAAAAAAAATCCTCGAGGGACTTTGGGTTCGCGGCGAACAGTGTGTTCAGTGACTCGGAATGATTGGAACGCGGCTTTAGTGGGACCTTAACATGTCGCGGCTATTTTCCGTTTTCTAGGCCACCCACAAGTCTGCGACTCGTTGAGCTTATTTAGCATCAGCACACGTGAATGCAACTCCCTTTTCTCCCCGGTACGCTTTGTTCGGATTAACGTTGAACTGGCATCGCCCATGTACATGATTTGTAGTGCAACGGCACGAGGTAAAAGGAAGAGAAGGGACGGCCACCATGCAGTTCACGTTGTGCAGCCTGTATGTACAGTCTTATACCCCTGTCACACGGGACTTCTTCTCGGCCTTTGCCGTAAAGTTGTCTTATTGCACTAAAGGAGGAAAACCGAAAAGGAGCAGCGACGCCGCTACACGGCAAATCCAAAGGAGCTAGAACGCGGCCTCCGTGAATGCCAAAAGTCACCGCTGTGTGTGAAGCGGCGCTAGTAACATTATGAAATTAAAGCAGACGGTAGCACTTCAGCTAAGAGTGCATTCGTTTATGTTGGAAAAAGTAGCTATCACGATAATAAACGAGCGTTCTGACGGTGAGAAACGGATATTTTGAAACAGTTTTTTTTTTTTCATCGTTCTCGGTCCGACCACGGTAGGCGCACTTTTCCGTTCAGCTCCTCGTTGTGTGCGAGAAGCGTGCTTTGTTGCTTGTGTCTTTGTGCACACAAGCAAACTCAAAACACGCACACAACAAAGAGCAAACGAAGAAAAAACAGCGAAGCGAGATGCGCACGCACGTGTGTGTCGATGCGGCTGCTGAAAAGCGTTCAAGTCCTTTCTTAGCAGTGTGGATGTCTTTAGTCATAGCCTCCTCTACGGTTAAGTGCACTGTAACGCAAAATTAACCATCAAATAAGATAAATTAGATAATTTTTTACGGTTTCAAAATTAAAATATTGCGTCAATTTTCTATTCCCCGCCGCGGTGGCTCAGTGGTTAGGGCGCTCGACTACTGATCCGGAGTTCCCGGGTTCGAACCCGACCGCGGCGGCTGCGTTTTTATGGAGGCAAAACGCTAAGGCGCCCGTGTGCTGTGCGATATCAGTGCACGTTAAAGATCCCCAGGTGGTCGAAATTATTCCGGAGCCCTCCACTACGGACCTATTCTTTCCTATCTTCTTTCACTCCCTCCTTTATCCCTTCCCTTACGGCGCGGTTCAGGTGTCCAACGATATATGAGACAGATACTGCGCCATTTCCATTCCACCAAAAACCAATTATTATTATTATTATTATTATTATTATTATTATTATTATTATTATTATTATTATTATTATTATTATTATTATTAATAATATTATTATTATTATTATTATTATTATTATTATTATTATTATTATTATTATTATTATTATTATTATTATTATTATTAATTTTTTATTCTTTGAGCTCGCTAGCTGGCGCTGCCGTCTGGGTTGCTCCTTTAAGCAACTTTAAGGCCGCTGACGGCCGCCTTTATTGCTACGGACCTTTATCGCAAAGGTCTCGACGCTTTGCCGTGTAGATGCGCGTCACGCGTCTTTGGGGCAAAGTACCTTAATTTCTAAGGCCTTACAAGTGCCCGTGTGACAGGGGTATAAGTCAAGAATGTAAGGCGCAAAGGGTTTGCTTCCCGACCAAGCAGTGCGACTCCCTCTGCATCATAAATATTTTTAATCTCACTAAGGAGGCGAGAAGAATGCTCAGCCCGGTGCCTCCTAAGCTTACGCTATTCAGTGCTGCTAGAGGGCGCCACGACATGGCTAAGAAGCACTCGGATTGGGCTGTATATTATTGACAAACGCTGTACAGTGCGCCCGTCACCATTGTCAGGTGACGCCCTTAAACACACGCAATTGAGCCGTAAAAAATGCACGTATCTGAACGGATGCATGCTCGGTATTCGCTTCCCGCCAGGTTACTCGTGATACTGGCTAGGCCCGACGGAGTCACAGCGGTCTCCCATTGGCTGCTTCTTGGGCTTCGGTCTACAAGAGGGAGCACTGCAACGGCAGCAGCCGAAGCGTGGTGACATTAATGAGATGATGACAACTGAGGGATGGCCAGAGGGAAGGTAGGAAGTCGCCTCTCGTCAATTTTACACTCTCCCGCATAGTAACTTCCATGTTGGTGCAGATTAGGTACCGCCAAGAAACCCTCCCAGTTCACGCGAGCAATACTTGTTCGACCGTCTCCGTGAGCCCTACTACATAACCTAAGCTCGCACGTTAACGCTGCATAGCGCATACTCCGGACGTCACGAGGGCACAAGAGCTCCGCCTTAGAAAGTGCAGCGCTTCTAGCCGCGTTAATAATACCAGCCGTATGATGGCGCACGCCGCAGCTGCAGCAGTAGCAGCGGCATACCACTCCTCGGCAAAGCGGGACACCCAATCGCGCTAAAAGCCGTATCAACACGCACGCACACACCGCTCGCACTCCACCGCCTCAAACCCTCCGCTGCTCTCTCTGGGTGTAACGCGGGGCGCAGCGCGCATTAGCATAATCACAGCCGGCGGCGACAGCGTCAGCGTAAGCTCCGGCAGCCGGCGAAGGCAGTGGACGCAGCAGCAGCAAGCAACGAAGCAACAGAGGGTTGGTTCGCAAAGCGGTACGGAGACGACGACGGCACGTCCGCGTGTAATGCACAGACAGAAGCGTGAAGCTGGAGCATACGCGAGGGGCGCCGACGCTCGCTCCATTCGTGGACGATGTCCGAGGCGTGCATCGCAGCATATATGCGCTCACGGGGGCTGCCGAAGCACCCGCTGGGATGCGCGGAACGTGATCGGAACGCATTTCGCGACGAGCGTGGCGTCTGGAAACGCCGGAAACTTTTTCGGGGCGCCGCGCTGCGGAGACGCGGCACTAATTCTGTCTTGTTGCGTGGACAGGGGGGGGGGCTAATACACCGTTGCCCCGCCGTCGCGAGCCGGAAATAATGACACAATGCGAGTCGCCGTAAATCGGGCGAGCAAAACAGAAGCAGTGTTTTGTGAGGTGCGTGGAAAGACGGAGATAGCGACGGTCTACGGAGAATAAGCGACCTTGTTAACGGTCCACAACAGCTTATAAGTAATCGTTCTATAGCGAAGCTCCAGGTCGACGTCCGGTGCATTCGCCGTGACTGCAGGTTCGACCGCTTCGAATCACCATTACGTAACTTGCCCTGAATTTCCTCACGATCGGAACGATAAAGAAAAAACAAATAAATTCGCAAAGTTATGTCGGCGATGGCTGCGAATGCGAACCGCGAGTGGCGAAAACAAGGAAATTCTCGGGGAAAGTATAACAACGACCGCCGAGTTCTTCGCTTCCGCTCCTGTGGGCTTGATTACAGGGTCCACACGCTCACGTGTATTCCGGAGTGGTTAACGTAACCCGGATTGGAGGGCCCAGGATTGGAAGCCAGGTGACAATCATAAAACAGTTCCCGAGAGAGGATAGTTCAGAAGTGTGGCGGATCGGGCTACTTGGTGCAAGTATTATATTTTTCAGAGCACTAAAACAACACTAACGAAGAGAACAGGCAGGGACGAGTGTTAGTTGAATAGATGAAGCGGGTGTTGAGACTGGATCGCGTGCTACCTGACTGCGACAGACGGCGACTTTCACTGCGTGCTGCTTTCGTATACGACGGCGACATACTTGTCAGATATTTTGTCAATCTAGAAAAAATTTTAAAAAATCTGGTTTTTGTGGAAAGGAAATAGCGCAGTAATTGTCTCATGTCTCGGCTGACACCCGAACAGCGTAAAAGAAGAGAAGCGGAAGGATTGAAAGAAGAAAGAGAGCAAGAGTTGTCGTAGTGGAGGGCTCCGGAATAATTTCGACCACCTGGGGATCTTTAACGTGCACTGACATCGCACAGCACACGGGCGCCTTTAGAAGTTCGCCTCCATCGAAACGCGGCCGCCTAGGTCGGGTCCGAACCCGGGAACTCCGGATCAGTAGCCGAGCGCCCTATCAACTGAGCCACCGCGACGGGTGTCAGTCTTCCTCCTGCGATTTATTGCGGATGTACCTAAATGTAGGCGCTAACTTCCCATTTAGACTCCGGCATTTCAAATTTTTGTGTGGACTATAACCGTGTGCTTGCAGCCCATTCAACACAGACTGACTCAATAATGTTAACGTTCCAAAGGCTACGAAGAACTCCGTAGTCAAGAACGGCCAGAGCTATTTTCGACTTCGTGGGCCCCTATAACGCGCGATCGTGAGCAGGTATGCCTAGAGCATTCCACGAGGGCTCTGCGTAACTATAGGAAAGCGAAATTCTGAGGAAGATACGGGGCTTCACGGAAAACGCTTGGGCTCAGGCGAAAACGCATAGCCGTATATGAATGTGACATACATCCGTGCTAATGCTGACAGCAGCTGCGCAAGCGTACTCTTCCTTCTTTGAGGTGTAGCAGACGGCTCATGCGGGCTCTATAGCTGTTGCAAACCCGCTCCGCAGCCGCTTCCACTGTGCTTACGTCAGGTGTACACAACAGCCCAGCGAGCAAATGGTGACGCTCAGGCAGCCCTTATTGGAAAGGTGCATACAAAGGGCTCTTGCTGCAATGCCCTGATTGTGCACGACACACGGACGGGTTTGCACTTCCCCTTGGCTGAAACGCCGCCGCCGTGACGGGATCGAACCCACGACCTTAGCCTGCATGTGGAGGCGGACACCACAGTCGTGGAGCCACCGAGGTGGCTTCTGATGACACTGCCTTTGGCAATGTTGCACCTAACCTTGGGCGCTATAAAGAACAGAGAAAATCGCATTCTCAGTTATTTCAAGTATTTCAACGCGAGAGCGGTGAAAACCCCGTTACGCAGAAAATCCGGCGCCGACGTTGTCGGCGTTGTAAGCGAGAAATCACGAGCACGACTTTGGCAGGGGGTGCCCAGAGAGCAACCCAGGAGGGAATTGGCCCACCCATAGGTTACGTGGCCTTGCGGCGTCATCATAACCTGCTCAAAAGATAGTGAGTGAAGTGCCCGCCATGGCAGGTGGCAGGTAAATTAATGATTGGTCGCTCAGGACGAGCAACCTGGGTCGCACAAGGCCCACCACTGGGAGCACCTGCCATCGCAGGGCAGTGGCGCATCGCTTAACCGCTGCACCACTGTGCCAGGAGGGGTACGTATGAGGACTCCCAGGAATCTCTGAAGGTAAAATAGTGAATGCCTTTCTGCATATATAAGAATTAACCCGTTATGCTGTGACATCATACCCGCAAGGCGGGACTGAAGTGCCCCCTCCAATTTTTTAGCCAAGGTTCAATGTACGGTGACTCATTTGCACTTGCAGCGGTGCTAAGTGTAAAAGCTCGAGAGCACAGATGAGCACAGGGGCGTTGTTATTCAAATACGCGGTTCAAACATTTACCGCCAGGAGTCAAGCGTTGTTTTGTTGTCGTTCTTTTAGTGCTCTAGCACTTACTAGTAGTGGCCATTCCCCGGATTAAGCCGTTGTGTCTATATATATATATATATATATATATATATATATATATATATATATATATATATATATATATATATATATATATATATATATATATATATATATATATGAAGGGAGCCAACAGTCACCGAAACCAAGGTGCATAGGGGAATGTTTTTTTATGTGTTGTGCTTATCAGTGGGATATTATAGTACTTAGATTAATAAATCGCTTAAAGAAAACTACTTATAAAGCAGCAGAAAAAACAACCATGCCGCCGGTGGAATCCGAACCCACGACCTCCGAATATCGCGTCCGGTGCTCTTACCAACTGAGCTACGGCGACGGCTGTCCAATCTGCTGCTCTCGTGGGTATTTATGTTCATTGGGTGTAAGCTAACCTTGAGAGTGTTCACCAGCGCCACCCTCGACCATAGCGGCGAACGTAGCACGTCCTGTAATACCGCGGGCGAGACGTGGAACGTCGTCTAACGGCGAGGGCAGAAACTATATATATATATATATATATATATATATATATATATATATATATATATATATATATATATATATATATATATATATATAATACCTAGCAACCTGCGCACCATGTCAGGCGGCAGCTCCTTTAATCGCGAGAATCTGCTAGGGTGCTTGGTTAGAGTAACCCGGGTCGAAGCCAACCCAAGTCTCACCGATAGCAGCACCTGCCGTAGAAGGGCAGTGGCGCATCGCTTGACCGCTACACCACTGCACCGGGAGTGGTAGGAAGACTCCCAGGGATCTATGAATCGAGAGGACATTAACCCTTCATCGTTATCCTAAATGTCCCATCCGTGAACACTGGATCTTAACCGCCAAATTGAAAGGTAAACCCAACTGCTAGCGTACCTAATCCGCATTTGGCATAACGTCCAGTTATTAATCGTTCAAGGTAGAACTCGCGGAGCGTTCGGTCACTGCGTGTTCTCCGTCAGGTAGTTACACGCAGTGACCGAACGCTCCGCGAGGTCTATCTTGTACTATTAATAACTGTACGCCCCACTCCAGTTGTCGCCAGCACAGTGCTGTGCGCGTTTTAATACCTCCAACATGAACTAATCACGCGCACAACCTGGACACATTTCTTATTGTGTAAATAGTTTGTACATATTACTTCTCCCCCTATCCTCTCTTCCTGTCCCCTCACCTCTTTCATTTCATTTCTCCATTCTGCCTCCTATCCTTTATTTCCGCTGCCCCAGCTCAGGTGCTTCAGTATCGATGACAGATGCCGGGGCTAGCGAAAATCTTTTCCCTCCTTTTTACTATTATTTTTAATAAAACCACTACCACCACCACCGTAACTACGCAAATTGACAGTAATTTTTGTTTTCCTACAGCACGTGATGGAGTCTCGGGAATAGAGGAACGTGAACTTAGAACGAAGTTTCTTTATTTGCTGATTTTATGTCTTAAGACCACCCAAGCACAGAATAGCACGCTCTCTAAATGCACGCGAAGGCGTAAATGGAAGGCTCAACCATGGGTCCTTGTATGCGAATATACAATATAGCTTACGGTCTGCCGCTGCTTGTACAAGTGCATCGTATTTCATTCAAGCTCACTGGAAGGTTATCGCGACAGGTATACAGGAAATGCTGCAAGCATTGCGGTTCATGCGTGAACAACGTGTGATTGCGAGAGAATCTTCCGCAGGAATACGCCGTTGGTATGATATAAAAGCGGTCTCACAACGTTTGAGGCATCGCCGCTAGCCTGCAGCCTCTGCCCTCGACTCATCGAGTAAAATAGTTTCAAAGCACAACCGAAAAGAAAAAAAAAATGGAGAGGACACTCCAGCTCCGCCTTACGGATACATGACGCGATAGCGTATAGTGGGATAGGCTTTCCCTTCTCAGCAGTTGGACACCTTTTGAACAGTTTAATTTTTTATTGTTTCAAATAATTGATCAATTATACACTATTAAATTTCTTAATTCGCATAATCAAGCATTAACTTTTAATCCTGATCATTTTGACACCTTTGGACCCCCTTTTCCAATATTTTCATTTATAATTTCTTTAATTAATCAGTTAATCAATGAATTACAATGCTTTCATTAACTAGTCACCTATCACACAGCAATCAATCATCAATCACTAGAACCACACATTACCATGATATTTATTTTCCTTAGCCCCGACGGCTTTTCGACCAAACGAGCTGTATATATGCTGTGGCGCAAAAAAAAAAAAAAGACTCCGAAATGAGCGTGCGTTAAGTGATGATTTCGAAATAGGACGAACTCATCCCATATTCCCGAGTCCGGGCTAGGGAAAACATTAACATATTGGACAGCCGAATCGGAGGCGCGGCAGCCGTGGAAGCAGGTTTAGTCCCGTGGGAGCTTTTTCTCGCCTACTTTTAGAACCTGTGCTGTCACCAAGTAAGTTCGGCAAAACTGGCGTCATTTGCCGCCCCGCTCAACAGCTTTAAAAAAGAAAACTAGAGTCGTTGCTAGCGTGCACGCTTAATGGTGCCGTTAAAAGAAAAAACCGAGCGCATTTGTGCGCATTTTTTCAACGTGCTGTAAAATACTGTTATGCCCTTCTTAGAACTTGTGACGCTGCAATCGACACACAGAAACACAAATTTGAGCGGTGAAGGAAATAATTTTCCCGGTGACTCGGGTTAATTCATAATTTTCTTTGTGCTCGACATTAATGGCTTACCACGCAACTAAAATGTTTAAAACGCAGAAAAAGACATTTGAATCATGTTTCTGCACCAGAATACTTAAACTATGAAGCTGGGAAGGTTATACGGCCGTAAAGCCTGCGGGCTTAAAAATGCGTTGTAAACGTAATACAATCCCAGCCACAAGCTTATCATCACCGCTAGCGCATTATAGCGGTCTTGTGTTAAGATGAATGTCATAAGCCGTTCGCTTCAACAACGCAGAAGCTCGACTGGACCGCCTGCCCTGATTAATTGTTTAATACTTCACGCGGAGAAAGCTACTGCTGGCGCAGGTGCCCCTAACCTGGCGCGCGAGAACTCTTCTCGTAATTAATTACCTCCTGTAAGTAATATGCGAAGATTAAAGGTAATTATGTACTGCGTGCCTTCTTTATTCTTCGCATTCAACAAATATGAAGTACGCTCTTAATCTCAGCATAAATTTTAATTTCCTGCTGTCCACTGCAGTTTTTAGAGGTTGACTCTGGTGTATAAGTATACATATAAACTTCTCTCTCGTTTTTTTAAAACTGGGATTAATACGCGAGTGGTCTGAGCCGTAATCCTAGCGACAGCGTCCATTGATTTTTAATATGTAAACAGCTAGTATCTCCAGCGGCCGCGATTATCTCTTTCTTTTTTTCTTCTAGAAAGCTACCGTGTAGTTCGCAGCGTTGAAACTAGGAGGCGGCGCTATTCAGCTCACACCCAGAACAGCTTGTGCTAGCGGTGGCTGCTGGAATGAAGGCCCAGCAAAATAACCTTTATTTATTCTATTCTTTAAATGTTTTTTCACACACATACACACTCACACACGTTGAAAGGCGGCGCGTACTTTTCTTTTTTTTTTTCTCACATTTTTCTGACATGCCCGTAATTTCCGGTATACAAGCCACGCACTATAAACGTTTAAATGCTGAAATTTTACGCCGCGTAGACAACACACGCAGGTGCTGATGATATGTGCCTGATCATTAGCGCCATACTCCATAAGGCAAGCGCATAGCCTTGCAGGTATCACAATCAGCCAATATAATGCGCTGCAATGTGTTTTGCCTTGCAGGCAGGCAAATTGTGAATTCGGGGCTAGAGGCGCCTGATGTAGAGGAAGAAAAAATGAGAGCCAAAAGACAACGGAGGCGAAAATTTTGTCGATAAGAAAATGACGCAACTTGTTTGCTGTAAAATCCTAGGTAACGTTGGTCATGGCGGGTTCTGAGGCTCAATTATTTTCGCACACACTTGGAAAAGAAACGTACACTGGACGAAGCAAACGTAAAGAAACTATTGACGTTTCTGCGCCTGTACGGATTCACTGACTGTACGCCTGGCCGCTTCGGACTATATGTACCGGGTACAGGCCTTCTGATGAAAAACAAAAATTACTCTACAGCGTTAAGCTCCCATTCAGCGGAGAAACTGCCGCAGTTGTTGGCGTCGGGATGTCTAGAAAATTCAAATTTCTCGTGAGGGTCGTGACGTCACACGTCGAGTTGCGGAATTAAATTTATTAATACGAATTTAAGGTGTGATTATGAGGTCGTAGCATGACTCAAATTTCATTATGACACGTAAGGATGTAAAGTAAGTTAATTACGCTGAAAAGAAACTTGCGGTAATTAGCGGGAAATTGAACCCATAGGCCATTGCGGCACTTTCGTGAAACCTTTCGTGAAAGGGAAACCTTGTGTGTCTTGTGGTGTACCACGTGGTAGATCTAGTATGCGTACTGATTTTTGTTAATGAGTGTGTGTAATTAGAAAGAAGTACTTATTAAGAAAGAAAGTAGAAACTAATTATTCACGCTGTCGCGTCACACCCTCAAGGCGGAGATAAAGTGTTTCCCTGACTTTTTTCAACGTGAAATGAGCACTGCGGGCTGCACCTCTGCTCCGGGATTTAGCTCGGAAATTACGGCAATTAAACCTCCTGTTTAGGAGATCAATTGTCGCTTCAAAGTGGCACTAATAAATACATCCTTGAAACCTGCATTCAGGGAATGTCAGCACATAAGCGCTTAAAGCACATCATGTTGTTCTTACACAAATGATGATGCATTATGTCAGCGGAAACTGAAATGTGGCATGGCAAAATCAAGTATGAACATGCTTTATCCCCAACTGTTTTGAAGACAGAGGAGGAGAAAGAAGCACTCTTTAAATGCACTGAGAGACCAAGCTGAAGTTGATCTGTATGCATAGATTACCGAATTCTAAACACAAATAAATCACTTACACAGAAAACTGAGCTTTTTAAACGCTAGAGAAACAGGTGTCGTAACTATCCGTTGATACCGCAGGTAAATGCTTGCGTCGACATCAAGTTTCGGGTGCGGATCCCTCGAGTTTCAGCGTCTTCAAAGGAGACATTTCCCTACACCTCATAGGAAATTACACTCCATAGATGCCGTCTCTTGGTGGCAGATACAGACGAACACATTTGCAAACCTCTATCTCGTACACCCCACATTAAATTCCGACGCTGTTCCCTGGTGTCAGGCCCGCCCTACACTCTTCCACATTTGGTGGGGATGTGGGGCCAAACCGAACACTCTACAGACGTAAAACACGTCTTTTGAGCGGTGGTAGGCGCTGCTCACAAGCGATAACCTGGGGGACCAACGAGCCCGCTTACAGCAGGTCCGCTGGAAAGCTTAAGCCAGTACAGCTCTAGAATGAGGGCCCCACCTATAAGCTCGCCCAACTCCACTTCAATTTAATGAAGTTTTCCTCATACACTTCCATTCACTTCAAAATAGTGGCAACCTGTTCTTTTCGATGAAGGCGTCAGGAGTTTGAACCAGCTGGAGGGAAGAATTTTAAATCTAATTTTCTCGGTGATAAATGCGTCTTTTGCTGTCGACTGCTGACAAACTACCCGCCGCGGTGGCTCAGTGGTTAAGGCGTTCGTCTATTGATCCGGTGTAGCCAGGTTCGAACCCAACCGCGGCGGCCATGTTTCGATGGAGGCGAAACGCAAAGGCGCCCGTGTGTTGTGCGATGTCAGTACACGTTAAAGATCCCCAGGTGGTCGAAATTATTCCGGAGCCCTCCACTACGACACCTCTTTGTTCATTTCTTCTTTCACTCGCTCCTTTATCGCTTCTCTTACGGCGCGGTTCATGTGCCCGCCGAGATGTGAGATACATACTGCGCCATTTCCCTTCAAAAAATCCAATTTCCAATTTTCAGCCGACAAATGTCAGCAGAGCCAAAAATAACCAGAAAATCCATTATTACTGATAGCAATAATTTCATGAAGTTGTATTCAGTGTCCATTTAGCCATCATTGGAGATATTAGCCTGATAATCTACTTGGCAGGCTGCTCCAGGTGAAGGAGAAAATAGTTAAGCGAAACTCACACAACACCCTGCACACCCACATACGCGCACGTATACTCATACAAGAGCCAGTGAAGACGGAGATCACAAACTTATGGGAAAGGTTTGCGTTTATTATTGCCCATCAGCTTGACTCTTCACATCAAAATGTTTACCGTACCAGTTGCCTTTGTGGTAAAACACCGAAATTTGAAAAAAAAAAAGTGATTCTTCCCTTTTACACAGCTTCTTCGTATCTATGCTCATGAGGCTTGTGGCTCGCACTGAAGTGCTGTACGCAGTTGGAACAATTTATTAATGTATAAACCAACGCATTATATGAGGTCATTCAGACCAACACGTTAACAAGTGGACAATTGCACTGCTGTGTTTATACACTGAAGGTTTGATAATCGCGGTCTTAGGTCGCGAAAGGAATGAGGTATAGCTACTGACGCACTACTCCGGTATGAAAACAATCGCTGCTAAACGTCCGTGCCATTCTCTTGGAAGGTGTTCTTTGACTAGCTTGTATCAGCTGTCGATAATTTTTATCGCGGTGAATAACTTGCGCGCCTATTTATCTACTGGTTTGTTTCTACGGATGCAGGGAATACCGCTTATTCGTATTATACTGAACAGAAAGAAATGAAAGAAAGCGAACAATGTGGAGTTCTAAGCTTACAAGTATAGCTACAAATACACACACGTCTAGCACATGATACGTTCATACGAAGTACTACTAAAATAAGCAACCACAAAGATATGGAGTGTCGAACCAAGACTCCATAAAGGCACGTACAAATGCAGGATTAATGATTTGTACTACTAGTTGTAAAAAAGAAAAAAAAAGAAGGCAGTGTGCGAATTTGTTTCATTATGACTGCAGGCTCGTAAAGTTGTTTTCAGGAAGAGTACAAGCAACAATAATGGCGGCAAAGGTGAATAATTTGCGGACATGAGGAGAGTGGTAAGAAGATTGTTTCAAAAGTGTGATGTGCGCACTGCGAAGAAATCATCGATAAGTGCCACCATCTACAGGATGCAAGGTTTGCCAGCCGCTTACAGCCACGAAGACGGATGGAAGCAAGGAATGCTAACTGCCAGGACAGATAGGTTAACATAGACTGTTTTAATACAGAAATAACGTTAATTTTTCATCACGCCAGTGGTCATTCCAACTTCACAGATTTCACATTGAAGTCACAAAATGGAAGTTGCTCAATTGATAACAATTTTAACGAGAGCCTCAAAAAGAAAAGGTGAATACATTCTTCCCGTATTTCTCTGTCTGCTCTGCGCAATCAACAGGGCTTGCATTAATTTTATCGCTTTTAGAATGGCCAAACACGTAACATCCGTCTTTTTTTGTGTTGGCTTTCCTCCAGACAATTTGTACCGCTTGCTTTAAGAGACACGCTTAATTTCGAATTCCATATCTAGCTTGCTACCAAGGTGTCAGAAGCCCTTTCTATTTCATCAGAAATGCCTAGCCATGGACGTATTTTCTGAGTACAAGCTTGGCTGTATTAACATGCATGCTTATTATTATCAAATGGGCCTTATTTCGTACTTAAAATATTTAGAAGTAACCAGAATCGACAAGGCGATTCTTATTTGCGACTTTTTGCAAGTACGCACTCCCGCCCTCAAACAGTGGCCAGCATTCTAGGATTCTAGCCAGTGACGCCGTCAAGGCACTCTTGAAATGCCTAATAGGCACCTTTAGTTTAGTATACCGTGACGCGTGTTACTGTTGCCGTGACCGGAGTACAGCACTCTAAACACAAGTAAGCCAATACGGCAGTGAAAAGGGAGTGAGCTGTCCGCTAGCGCACTACCTTTTTACTGATTTCTGTTTAGTGTGCGGGAGCCGACCCACCGCCAGTGCGCATGCGCTGATTGGTCCCGGTGCAGCAAGCTTGCGCTCAGTTGCCTGGTGCCTGGCGCCATCTGCTGCCATCAAGGGGATCTGCTCATGCGCACTGATGGTGCACGGGCTCGCGGGGCTCGGGTGAAGGCAACACGGGGCCCGTTATGCTAAGGGTGTCTAATAGCCACATGCTTTAGAGTCCCAGTCAGTAAGCCTGCAGTTGTCACCCAGTGCAGTTAAGACCAGGAAGGATAACATCAACGTGCCTCAGTAACGCAGTGAACTGGACTCTACTGCACATCTCTCTTCTCTTTCGCTCCCTTCGGCCCTTTCTCTACGTGCAGAATGGGTCATTGACTGGTTAATCTCCCTACCATTCCTTCTCACTCTCTCTTGTAAGTACAAACACATAATGACAAACCGCACATTTCAGGAGTCCACCGAGTAGTAAGACAGTTACAGCACCATTTCCTTTCCTCAGGTATCACTAATTGTACAGACCCTGCCGAGAAAGCAAGAATTTTTCTGAGTAAATGTTTTCAACAGACAAAAATGATCGCCCGACAGAAATAGATTGAGCTAGTTAGTGGAGCAGAATGAGAGGCTAATTTCTCTGAATGGTAGCAGTATGTCCTTGCAACAAGCAAATAATCTCCCGTTCTCAATCCAGCTCCAGTCCTACAGAAACCGCGTATACAATGTCACTAAAAAGACCTGCGTCATCAATGTGTGCAGAAGGCATCCCCATCTAGCTGACCCATTCAGCGTTTCGGCACCTCGTTAATAAGGAAGACGAAAACATAGGTGCGATACAACTAGTTTTGCCACTAAGCGCACAGGTTTTGCACTTCAGGAGCCACAGTGGCTATCGTACAGCTTTCAATAAGACCAGTTACTCTCCAGGAGCGGATTTATGGGTTATTCCTACTGGGGGTGGCGGGGTGCTTGCCGAATGCGTTTCTGAAAGAGTCTGCCCGACTGCGGCGGCTGCGTTTTTATGGAGGAAATACGCTAAGGCACCCGTGTGCTGTGCGCTGTCAGTGCACGTTAAAGATCCCCAGGTGGTCGAAATTATTCCGGAGCCCTCCACTACGGCACCTATTTCTTTCTTTCTTCTTTCACTCCCTCCTTTATCCCTTCCCTTGCGGCGCGGTTCAGGTGTCCAACGATATATGAGACAGATACTGCGCCATTTCCTCTTCCCCCCCCCCCAAAAAAAAACAATTATTATTATTAAAGAGTCCGACGAAAAATATGGTAGCTTCCAAGCGGTTTTCCTATTATGAATTCGTCGCGTGAGGGGGAGGTCGCCCTTTTATTGCTTTTATTTGTCCTCTACAGAAAATACAAGAAATACATAAAAGAAAAAGAGAGGGAGCCCGGACCAGAAACGCTTTGCTGTGCTTAAAGCCAATTCAAGATAAATGAGAAAGAGCTGTGGCCTGAAAAAAAAAAACACACACACACGCACATTTGGAAGGAAAAGAGAGAAACAAAAGAAAGATAAAAACAAAGTTCTTGGCGCCCCGGCATAGAGCTCCAGGCAAGGTGAGGAAGGGAAAGACGGTATCCGGCTGGTAGCCGCTGAATGTGCAAAAAAGAATGAGAAGAGTATCAAGCAAACAAGAACGAATATATATATATATATATATATATATATATATATATATATATATATATATATATATATATATATATATATATATATATATATATATATATATATAGCAGACAAAGTTAAGGAAATTAGGGGCTTGTTTGATAAACTTATGAAGGGAGCCAACAGTCACCGAAACCAAGGTGTATAAGGGGATGCTTAATTTTTTTTAATGTTTAGTACTGATCAGTGGGATAATAATACTTCGATTAATCTATCGCTTAAAGAAAATTACTTAAAGAAAACCCCTTAGCTTAACGAGGGCCTCGGTTCTGGCAGGCTTGATGCCATAGGTAGCATAAGAGGGCTCTCGCACAGTTTCCGCCCTCGCCGTTAGATGACGTTCCACGTCACGCTCGCGGTAATACAGGACGCGCTACGTCCGCCGCTATGGTCGAGGGTGGCGCTGGTGAACACTGTCAAGGTTCGCTGACACCCAATAAACATAAATACCCACGAGAGCAGCAGATTGGACAGCCGTCGCCATGGCTCAGTTGGTAAGAGCACCGGACGCGATATTCGGAGGTCGTGGGTTCGGATCCCACCGGCGGCATGGTTGTTTTTCTGCTGCTTTATAGGTAATTCTCTTTAAGTGATTTATTAATCTAAGTACTATAATATCCCACTGATCAGTACTAAACATTAAAAAAAATTAAACATTCCCCTATGCACCTTGGTTTCGGTGACTGTTGGCTCCCTTCATAAGTTTGTCAAACGGGCCCCTTATTTCCTTTACCTTGTCTGCTAATATATATATATATATATATATATATATATATATATATATATATATATATATATATATACAGGCTGTACATAAATATATAGCCTCTAACATAGAGTTAAACGTTCTACCTATCTCGGCCCTATATTTTTCAACATTGGTATCCTATTCATTAAGATTCTTCATCATCAGTTCCCGCTAAGCATATTTTCTCCCGGCACGATCATAAGCAACATCATCACACGTTTTGCGCTGCGTAATAACTTTTTGCCACCTAAGGTCAGAACTAACTACCGGAAACAATGCCTTCATTTTTCATCCATATCATTTTGGAATTCTTTGAACTTAGGCATAACACAAACTAATACGCTTTCTGTGTTCAATGTCAAACTAAAGCTTTTCCTTCTTAATGTGTGATTTCTTTCTTCTTTGTTGATTATTGATCCTATTTATCGCGGCGTCTGTGAATGTTTTACTGTACATCCTCTTGGATTATATTGTTTGTATTTAAATATTTCGGTACTCATATTAAACTATGTATCTATCTATGCATTCTCTGCGTCGCTATTTAAAATGTTGTGTATGTTTTATTTTGCTGCTTATTGAAATTTATTTTCATGGGAGGTCCCGTCCCCCCCCCACCCGCGGTCTTGTACCATGGGACCTCTCGCTGTGTACGCTTGTATCATTGTTTGGATTCATTAATAAACTTTCAACTTGAACTATCAACTTCATAGGCTATATATAAACAAGGCTATATATAAATATAGCCTTGTTCTGGACTGCGAATGTCACCGTTGGTCTTTTTTTCTTTGTATATTCTGTGCTTCTAATAAATTTTGTCGTTTGTTAATGAGGACCTGTGTGGTCGTCACATCGTCTACGTCCTTGTCCTTGTAGTGCCACAGCACTATAAATTCGTACCAACTCGCCCAATTTTCAACCTTGAAGCATTCAAAGCCTGCATCTCAAGAAGCAAGCACTCGCCAAGGTGAATTATGAAGAACGACGACGTAAAAACATTGACGTCTCGGCACCGCTACGGGCGTCTTGTTCACAGTGAGACAGAAACAGGTGGGCCGTAGCTTATGAAGGTGAAACATGGCGTATACGCCTTTTCACGGGCTCATAGCCGCCAGGGAGAGCCACAGCGCCGCAAACCGGATGGACACCCAGGAAACTTCCGGTCTCCCCGCGAAGCGAGCGAGCGAGCCGCAGGGTCGAGGCGAGTTTTTCTTTTGTGTTTGTAGCACGGCCAAAGTACGGCGCGGTCGCCCTGTTGCATTATGTTTTCGGGTGGAAAAACATCTTCCGTGACCCCATCACGACGTGGACCGTGCTGTTGTGTGCCAGGTTGCAGCTTGCGACCTGGAACCAACCTCCTGTCGCAGGTGCGCACTTTCAGGTTTCCGGCAGACGCCGAGCGTAGAAACGCTTGGATAGCAGCAGTTCGGCGGGACCGATGGATGCCTACGAAAAGCTCCCATGTTTGTTCTGCTCATTTCGTTCAAGGTGAGAACAGATTTATGATGTCTGCTTGTGCCGCAGCTAATTCCTGCACGTCTTATGTGCGCTTTGAGATTGAACGTTGACTGGATTGAACGTTGCGGGTTGGCAATCGTCGCGACCGCATTCGCCTAATCAGCGGCTGCATCTCTAGCAGTAAAAATTGCACCGTGAAGTAAGGAAACACTGTTTTGCGGTTAGTTGTGCGTGCAAGGCGTCGTTTAGCCATTTCCAGGGCAATTAGCCAGCTTGTGACGCTTGCAGTGCAGTTTCGATCATGCAGCAATGCGAGTGTGTGTGATTTACGGGCATTTAAAGTCCCGAAGTAACTCAGCCTATGATAAACGGCGTAGTTGAGTGCTCCAGAATAATTTGGACCACCTGAGGGTTTTGAATGTGTTCTGAATTTGCACAGCACACGGTCGCTTTCTAGACGCGTGTCGCGTCAATCAAAACTCTGCCGCTATGGCCGCGATCGAACCCAGGTATCCCGACTTAGTAATCGAGCGCTTAGTTGATGCTTAGTTTATGAGCGGCAGTTTTTGCTGCGATGCGGGCCCAAGCATCTTATTGTTGTAATGCCTAACTCGGTTGGTGTTCTTTTATGCGCATATCTGGCGCGATTGCTCAGGCGTCTGTTGCTAACCTTCTGGTCGTGTGTTCGATCCCGTTCGCTGCATCAACTTTTCTACAGGGACGAAATCCAAATACGCTGGAGTATCATTCGATGCACTTTTTGTTCTACTATTCTCAGCGGCTGGAGAAATTCATTCGATCGCCTGCAAGTGCTGGTAAAAAGAGTGAAATGCTTCCAACTCGCTTGATTCAATATTTTTGTGCAGTTTCTTACTTACAAATGCAGAACGTAAAGTATGTAATCATACCAAGGAACCCTTAGTGTTTCTTCCTTTTCCTAGAGAAGTCCTGGGCAATATTGCTTTGGTGCTTTTCAGCCAGTTTTTTTTGTTTTTTTTTGCATTTGGGAGTGCACATGTGCCTACTAATTTTCAAACATTCTTTTCTTTCTTTAGGTAAACCATCATCTGACCCCACACATCCCGACTATGTCCCCTCCATATTTCCTTATTGTGCCTCGGGAAATGTGGCCCAGAAAATTTCTAGGTTCGAACGCGCTGCTCGAAAGGATGGATTGAAGGAAGCATCCGGACCTGCTGCATGTAATCCTGGGCCAAGTGTGCTTGACTGTGGGTTCAACACGACTGGCGCAGGACAAGACGCGGATGATACTGCACTATCTGCGACTGCAACTGTTTCCGTGGTAGAGAATTGCCACATGGAAACAGAAACTGATCTCAGCATGCAGAATATATCCCATCTTATTGAAGAGAATGGCAGGCTTAAGCAGCGTTTGGCCTCTCTGGAGGAAGAGTGCTCAGCAGCTAAGCAAAAGGCTGCTGAACTTGAAAACAAGCATACAAACCATGCTATTATAACCAAAGAAGTGGTAATGCAGTCAGCCAAAACAGTAAAGTTTTACACAGGGTTTGTATCCACAGCCATGTTCACTGCTTTCCTGCAGTTTGTGCTGTCAGCATGGAAGCCGTCATGTGCCACATGGCTTGATGCAGAAACACAACTCATCATGGTACTCATGAGACTTCGTTTGGGTCTCCTTACCCAAGATTTGTCATGCCGATTTGGCATCTCAAATGCCACTGTCAGTTCAATTTTTCATGCATGGCTTGATGTTCTTGCTGCAAACATGACAAAGTTGATAATCTGGCCTTCCCGACAGACACTTCAAGCTAATCGGCCAGCGGCGTTTCAGGACCCTTTTTTTGATGGTGTAACTGGCATCATTGATTGTACTGAAGTATTCATACAAAGGCCGATATTAATGACAGCAAGGAGCCAGACATATTCTCATTACAAACACCATAATACAGTAAAAATACTAGTTGTAATATCACCTTCAGGAGCAATAACTTTCGTATCAAAAGCATGGTGAGGCAGGACGCCTGACAAGGAGATTACTCTACGCAGTGGTCTCCTAGACAAGGTCAAGGAAGGGGATGTTTTTCTTGTTGACCGAGGATTTAGATGCGGTGAGATGTTTGCTGCACGAGGTGCAACACTTCTCATGCCATCACTGACTAAGAATCGTGCCCAGCTACCTGGTGCTGAGGTCACAACGTCTAGGAAAGTCTCTAGCGTGCGCATCCATGTTGAAAGGGCCGTACAAAGATTGAAAGTTTTCAGAATTTTCCAGACTGTGCTGCCTTTGAACTTCGTGAAGAGGACTGGCGACAAGAACCTCGCAACCATAGATAAAGTGGTGGTGGTGTGCTCCGCTTTAGTTAATCTGCAAACCCCTATCATTAAGAATTCTCAGCGCAGAAGTGCTTCATAACTCTCTTCCACAAAAGTGCGGTGCTGTGAGGAAACATGAATACAGACATGCTGTGATGGAACAGCAAATGCTCATGTGTGTGTGACCATACTGACAATCATTGCATATAGTTTCATAGTGTGTACTTATGTTTTCGACTACTTCCAGTGTGTCTGCACTACGTGTACACACACTGTGATAGAACAGCAAGTGCTCATGTGTGTGTGACCATGCTTTTCATTGCATGTATTTATCTTTTCTACTACATCCAATGTGTCTGCACTGTGTGTACACAATAATTGATGTTGTTGATGTTGCCCACATTGATCTTTTCACATTTGTTTATTCTATTTTCTTGCACTCTCTGCAGTCAATTACTGCATATTGTTTCTCAGTTTTTAAGTATTTCCTGTTGCTTGTTCTCACATGTTGAGAATTGGGCTTTTTGTTTTCTGCTTGTATAGTTATTCTGTCCTCAGAGCAGGTGTTCAAATTTTTACTTGCTGTTTGCTTCTGTATCAGTTTTTTTTATATGTTCCCTGCTTGGGACGTGAAGGCGTACTGTATTTAAAATCTATTATATTTGAGTTTGCACATCCGACAAATGCATCCGACATTAGTCCTTGAAGTGAACATATTTTGTCAAACAAGCAGTGTTTATCTGCCTTTCGAATGTGATAAAATATAACACTTGGAGTGTTCAGCAAAAAAAAAAAAAGCTTGTGCTTAAGTTGAGATGCTGTAAGCTACAGGGTTAGCCTTGAGGTTTCTGCCTACAATCGCTCCACCGTAGCGGCACCTACAGTAACTAAATTACATAATCTAGCGCGAGCGCGACCTGTATGCGAGGCCACCCATTGAACATTGGAAGCGTATAGAGAAGCCTCTGCTGCTCAGATTATGCAACAAACTTAGACCGCTAAGACACAAAGCATCAGTAGGGAACCCACACTCTAACCTTTGAAGGGCAGATTTTTATTCATCCGACAGGATAACAACAGGTTGAGCCGTACAAGACCCTAGCTTCTTGAGAGCTGCCTGAATGGCAACGCTTTCAGCTGTTGTGGAGGACACGACTTCAGTAAAGCGAACAGACCCTGTACACTTCAAAGAGGGAATGTGAAAAGCAGCAGCACTAGCTCCTCTGGCCTTGTCCTTACTCATCAGCAGTCTGCCCATTATGTTGACATGCAGTGCAAATCCATTGTCAAGGTGTGCGTCTAAGTTTTACACACTTGAGGTGAAACGTTGCCTCACAGAGTGAGCATTCCACAATGTGGCCCAACTTGGTGCCTCGGCAGTGACATGTCTTCTTTGCACGTTCGATTTGACTGAAGATGTGCATTGACTGTAGTTCCGGGAATATGTAGGTGAAAAAAAAGTTTGCTGCCTTGAGTTTAGTAGCTGCCCAAAATGTCTCGTCAAAGCTTATGATTTCTTTTGTTAGAGAGGAACCTGTAAATACCACAAAATATGCCTGACACAGCCCAGTTAGAGCCATTTGAGCCTGAATTTGTGTGTAATAGGCATGGTTATGCTTGAGCTGCAAGTCTTCATTCAGATATGCCAGTTTAGTTAAGCCCTTCGTCAGTGAAGCATCTTTCATAGTTGCAGGGCATTTCACTTCTAGTGCTGATTTTGGACAGCATGAACAAGACACTAGTGCATCTGGAGATGCTCCAATAAAAGGCATGCTCCTTGCAATAAAAAGACCACAGTCTCGAAGACTGAAGTCCACATGTTTTTGAGACTCCGTTTCTATAAATGCCTGCACAGCTTTCTTCTCTGTTTCGGAGCCCCACCGCAGGTTGGAAACTTGAGGTGTCTTCACGTATCCCATAATCTCCGCAACAAGGCCTGCTGCACCTGTGCTGCATGCTGCGACACGGTGCATTACAGAGGCAGTGATCCTCCCTCGACGTTCTTGTAACCATCTTGGTGACCTTGCTTGGCCTCGAGTAGCTTCCTCAATTTCACTACAGCATGCAGCTGTCAGTTCCACTTTTTTTCCCTCGTCTATGTCGAGGTCTTGGTATATTTCAGCAAGGGGCGGTTTCGCAGAGAGTTGCTTGCATCTGCCCACTCGTACAGGTTCCAGGGCAGCTGTCTCAGGGGCAGAATCTGTGTCCTCGCTGTCAGAGATTGAAGTCAGGATCAAAGTGTTTGGTGCAATTTCCTGAAAAAACAGTATTGGAATTAGTGCCCTATTTGCAATGTCAGTGGATCTGGTTCTTTACAGTTGCACAAACAGTGAGCATTTTTTGTGCGTGTCCTTTCTCTACGTATGTATCAAAATTTATTTAATGAGAAGTCCTTACCTTCACTTGATGAAGAAACCTTGACACTTGCTCATCCGTGAGCACTGGTACTGAGTAGTCTGGTGCCTCGCTGACTTGGGGTGGTGCACGGCCTATTTTGGGCTTAAAAATTCAATCTTCGAGACTGGTGCTGCCTGTGGAAAGTTCAGTGTCAATTACAATTTTGCTCACAACTCTGTTCATGGCAAAATGAAAACAAAGACTTACTGTGCTTCCCTTTGATGCCTCAATCCATTTACATGCAACATCAGTTGGGGACGGGTCATTCAGGCCATACTGCGCAGTTGCCTCAACTCTAAACAAGAGTGCAGCCACGTGTGTGCAGCATTCCCCAAGGCTGAAAAATAAGTAGGAAACATGAGAAATAAAAAGTTCACAAACAACTGTAATTATTGGTGAGAACTGTGGCCCTTGAAAAAGTTTAAATGCCTTGTACAAAAGAATGCTGGAGGGTGAGATTTGACGACTTTTGTCATCCACAAGGCAACTCGATTAGGATGAATGCAACATCATGCAGTCAAGCATCGACAAATGATCTGGCTAACTATGACATGAATATTGTCGCAAAGTAGTGGCTTTAATAAAGCAGACTTGCATAGAGACCAATAACAGCTGCCTGAACAAACGGATTATTGGGCTGAGTTGCGCCCCACGAATGAATAATATGCGTCGGTGATCACAAGCGCTCTCGGCGATCCTCGAAATAGACAGTATGGAAAGTTACAGATAACATGTTACAAATGACAAGTACAATCTAGAACAGCCCAGATGCGGCAGCGTGTCACAAACAAAACTTGATAATTCTGGACAAATCTGCATGCGGCGAGCAAAGCGATAAAGCCGCGCTCGGGCGGCTGTTAGCACAGGAAACAAAGTTTACAATGACGAATTACGGCAGTATGGCAAACATTTCATTACACGCGCATAGTAGGCGAACAGTAGCGCTTTTCTGCGCTGTAACGCAACTAGTACAGAATTTTCGAAAACGGGAAAGTCTCCATTCTTTGTGGTTTGATTCATAAAAATGAAAAATAAGGCAAGGTAAAGGCTCATGGCATTGTAGCTCTTATTATGATTCGCCTACTTACCCGGCTATGCAAGTGCAATGCGCACTTTCGATGGTTCCATCCTCCTTCACGATGCACCACGCCTTGTAAGACTTCGAAAGCGTTTGACTGGCTTCCACAGTCGCCGCAATAACAACGCCGTCTCCATGCGCTCCCGCCTTGAAAGATTTCATTTGCTTCACCTTCCCGCATATGAATGCGTTGTACGCATCTTCAAGTTTGTAAGACTTAAACTGTTCGTTCGTGTAAAAACACACGCCTTCCACAACATACAAATAAATATCTCTTGCTGTCACAGGCGGCAGATTTCGTGGGCCCGATGTAAAGGCGAACCGGACAACGTCGTCGTCGAGAGCGTCAGGCAGCTCCTCGCCTCTGAACGAAAGTTTCGCGCGGTACCGCACTTGCGCCTCGGTGTCCAGCTTCTTAAAATAATCACTTGACATTATTTTTGTACAAGCGACGCACAATGAACGTAAGCACAGCCTCAAAACACGCACGGATAGTCGGGGTCTCCGTATCGCGCCGCCTGAAAAACACTGCCGGAAGTTCTTCGCCGGAAGTTTAGTGGGAGCAGCCAATGAGCGTCAGAGGCGCGTGTTTGTAAACAGTGAAAAGGCGCATACAGAACGTATGTGTATCTCCAGTGGACCGCCCCGAGTCCTGTTTATCGCTTCTTTTTTTAATTTAATGCGGAGGCACTCCTTGAGCAGGTGCGTAGACAAGGATTCTTAACACGATACTGTTAAAGACACCGTTACGCAGAAAATCCGGCGTCGGGGTTGCGAGCGAAAAATCATTAGCATTAGATGCAGAATTTCTATCCCCAAATGGGTTTCCGTCAAACTGTGGGTTTTCGCACCAGTGTTAAATGCGGTCCAAGTTTTGCTGGAGATTATCTGTGTCACATGGGACTTTAATTGAATGATACAAAACAGTCATCCGCGGACAGCACCTGGCAAGTAACATTTTTCACTATGTCATTGACATAAAATAAGAACAGTAGAGGACCTAACACACATCCCGGCGGACACCGAGAAGTTGCTATGTGTGAAGGGATCTGTGTTAGGACCTCTGCGGTGACTCAGTGGCTCAGGCGCTCGTCTGCTGATCCGTAGTAGCCGGGTTCGAACCCTACCGCGGCGGCCGCGTTTCGATGGATTCGAAACGCCAAGACACCCGTGTGCTGTGCGATGTCAGTGCAAATTAAAGATCCCCAGGTGGTCGAAATTATTCCGGTGACCTCCACTACGGCACCTGTTTGTTCATTTCTTCTCTCAGTCCCTCCCTTATCCCTTCCCTTACGGCGCGGTTCAGCCATCCGCTGATAAGTGGGACAGATACTGCGCCATTTCCTTTCCTCAAAAACCAATTATTATTATTATTAGATAGGCCTGTAATTCACAATACTATTCCGTTAATCGCTTCTGTGAATTAGGACTACGTTGGCTTCTTTACACTCCTTCGGCAGAGAGCTAGTTTTAGGCGATTAATTAAACGAAATAAATAAATAATACGCAATCATATTGGAGCAGGCCCGCAGGTCATACGAAGAAACACCGTCAGGCTCGTCTGCAGAACCAGCTTTTAAATCCTAGCAGTTTTTCGACTCCGTTATGCGTAATAAGCAGGTCTGGCATTACAGTAGTTAGCGCCTCGGACACTGTGGAGAGATCGCCTGAATAGGTCGGAGTGAAAACAGACCGGAAAAAAGTGTTAAATGAACAGGCCTTCTTTTGATCGTCATCCACCATAACACCGTTTTAGTCTACTAAGTTCGGGATTCGGATGGGATCTTATCCATGAGGTTTTAAGAATTTGCACATCTTGTAATTTGTCTTTAGCTTGGATCCTAAGGCAGAACAACTGCTATGCTTTGCTATCCTGTTCGTAAGTTTCATTTGTTTACCAAGACGCTTTAGGCAGTCAGAGAGAGTACGCTCCTAGTTTGTTTTGTATCTGCATTGGAGGCGGTTTCTTTTGTTTATAAGTAGTCGATGCTCACTACAGTTACCCAGGGCTTATCGGTTCGTCTTTTTCGAGATATGCATTTGCTAGGAATATGCTGGTCAATTAATTTTTCAAGCATATTTTAGACGTTATTCATAGCCCATTACATTCTAAAATTTCTCTGTCAGAAATTAATTCTAGATAGAGGGATTGAAGGTTATTAGTGCATGATGGAAATATAGTAGCCCTTTTCATAGAATTTGTATATAAAGCATTCTTCATCCCGCATGTGCTATTCGAACAGAACTAACTTGTTCGCTTTTTGTTGTGAAGAGACTGAGAAGGTGATTTCTGACTTGGAACATCGTTTTATTGCTTTTTCTGTGTCGTCGCCCTGTACGTCCTATGTTTTGGACCCTGTGGAATCTTTAAAGTGGCACTGAAAGCAAACTTAAGTTGGCGTGTAATAGTAGCTAACCGCATTCTAACAACAAATATCCTGCTTTATTTAAAATCCGAGCGATTATACGGCAAAAAGGGGGAAGTTTAAATACAGGTGTCGCCATCACCAGGCAATTTTGCAAGTAAACTGCGCGCGTCGACACCGAATTATTTGCTGATCTCGGGGTCTGCGCTACGCCTCCATTCACTCCAAACGGAAATCGCGGAGGCCTTTTCGATCTGTGTACGGCACAAGTTTCAACCATGTGCTACGAAAAATTTTATCGTCTAATTTTCTCTGCAATTACCGCGTCTTTTGCTGGTACACAAACATAAGACTACCCAGAATGGCCATAGAATCGGCTTTCGCAAATAAAAAATTGTTTGGTGTTGCTCTCAGTGCTGCACGTCGGTGAACGCGGGAGTTACATAATATTACGACGACGGAGACTCGTCAAGGACGCCGGCGTCGTTCCTTTCAGAGAAAGTTCCGAACGCAGCCATCGTCATAAAACAAAGAGAAAGAAAAGTTGCACCTTCCACTGGGGCCGAATAATGCTGTCGGTGCGTCCTAACACATTCAGCGCTGTGCCGGCCGTATCAGATGCGATAGCTTCGAGAGCGCATACCGTCCGATCGACAGGCACGAAAATGATCTCTCGAAACGCTCGTTGGGGCCACGCGGCAGCAAAGCGGCTCCATTGTTTCAAGAGAGGCCGGCGCCTATGCACGGTGCTTCGGCCGGGCCTATAGAAGCGACACGCATACCGCGGGACGGCGGCATGAAAGCGGGGCATTCACGCAGGTGCATATACATACCTGTGGGCAGGCGCCGATAAGACGTGAAGGCATGCTTCGAACAGCCGTCGAACATGCGTGCGCGGTTGTCCGAGCGGAGCGGTGCGTGAGAATGTCCTTTGAGCCGAATTCGAAGCGGCCGCTGCTGCTGCTGCTGAGGTCACTTAATGATGCAAGCATTCACGGACGACGCTGAACGGCACGGCGGGGGTTCCGCTGCGCGAAGCAATAGCGGTGGCAGCGGCGATCGCTCACAGAGTTGTGTTCCGAGGGCAACTCAATTAGATTTTAACGCGGGAGCGTTAAGGGTCTCGTTCAGCTTAAAGAGACCCTGAAATGTTCTCGATTGGCCCATTCGAGTGCAACAGATCTGTAGAGATGGTCTTTTTTGGCATTCGGGTCAAATTTGAAAGGTCTGCGTGCGCTCTATAATTTATGAATAATGTTTAAAAATCACTGCTCACCGTAGCTGGCATCCGATTAGGGCGACGCACCTTACCGCGCGCCCCCTTTCCCGATGACGTAAGTGGGAAGATGGAGCGAGCTTGAAGGCTGGCTCTTCTGCACACTGACGTCATCGGGGTAGGGTACGCGCGGTAAGGTGTGTCGCCCTAATCGAATGCCAGCTACGGTGAGCAGTGATTTATAAACATCAAAAATTATAGGGTGCACGCAGAGCTTTAAAATTTGACTCGAACACCCAGAAAGCCAACCTCTACAGATATGTTGCACTCGAATGTGCCAATCGAAATCACTTCATGGTTCCTTTAAGAGTCCCGCTCAGCGGAGAACCCGGTGTAGTTGGCGCAGTCGCCGCTGTGTGCGAGAAAGCCTGATTGGTCGAGGCAGTCCTGACGTCACACGTGGAAACGTGGAATGGAGAGTGATAAAAACGGCAGAAAACGTGATCAGAAGGCCTTGAAACATGGCTCAAACGTCATTAGGACATGCAAGTATATATAATAAATGGGCTATATTGAAGAGTAAATTGGAAAATTAGTCAGCAATCGGACCCGTTGCCCTAAGTTGCGAGTCAGACACGTTACCCCTAGGCAACACAGGCACGTTCGTACGGCTCTGTTAAAGCGGGACTTTATATGTACCGTCTTTGCCAGGAGTGACTAGGCTGCAAAGTCTGCTTCTCAGTCTTATATAGTGCAGCCCTGATGACACCCCTCAAGCTATAAATCTATGTATGGTATGATGAACCCTTGGTCTCATCTTGCAAACGATTATGATTTTTAGGGAAGCCGTAAGGTGAGCAGCAAACAGTGCAGCTTGGTTGCATTTGGTAAAGACTGCGTATGCAAGAGCAGCCGTTCATGGGCCCCATTAACGCTATGGCGTCATATCCTTAAAGGCGGAGGTGAAGTGTCCCCAATATTTTGAATATTTTTGACTCTAAGATAAAAATAAGCTCCGTGATTGCGGGTGGGAAGTGTATAAGCGATGCGGAGTTAGCCTCAGATTGGTGCTATTGCCCCGCAAAGAAAGTCATCCAGCCAACTAATTATTATGCTCCAGTCAGCACTCAAAATGTTTGCTGCGCTCCTTTACGCCCACCTGCGCAGCAGGAGAACTGTACAATCGCGAGTATATCGTTCTGTCTTTTGTATTGCAATATTAGGCCCCGCCCAAACGGGCAAGGCCTCGCAAAAATTCGCTTGTAGGCTCATTATCCCACCCCACGGTAATCTTTAGTAAAAGGCGAAAGATTAATCCGTAATATGAGGAGGGACCAGAGCAAGTGTTGCCATTCCAGTGGCAACGTCCGACGGCGTCCCTCAAACGGAACTCTCCTTTAGGGCCGGTTGCACTGTTGCCTCGAAGCGAAATTGGCCCCTTTCTTAATGACCTGCGAGTATGCTGAACCAGCTCGTTCAAAGAGGATATTGACAGTAAGCAGTCTGTTAATTTAGTCTTAAGAGCCTTATTGGTATCGAGGCAACGCTGCGCAAATTTTCTACAAAATATCAGAGGCCATGCTCTGCTAGAGCAAAGTTTGAATACGCCAGCTGTTGCTGCTACTGATAGGAAGAAAGAAAAGGAAAGTGCACGGGCCTGCCTACTGGCTCAAGCCGAACCACGCTCGCCGCCGCGTGCTGAAAGTAGGAGAGTTAGAGGACAGGAGAGTGAAGATAGAAAGAAAAGGCGCGCGTTAAATTATTATGCTCCGGGCCGATCCCGGAGGCGGTGCAAAACCGGGCCGACCCGTGCCAGAGTGCTTCAAGCACTCCGCCATATTCCAAAAATAAGCTTAATATCGTGGGTCCGAGAACCCGCAGCAGATATTGAATCAGGTAATCAGGTAAAGCAACCCGCCGCGGTGGCTCAGTGGTTAGGGCGCTCGGCTACTGATCCGGAGTTCCCGGGTTCGAAACCGACCGCGGCGGCTGCTTTTCGATGGAGGCGAAACGCGAAGGAGCCCGTGTGCTGTGCGATGTCAGTGCACGTTACAGATCCCCAGGTGGTCGAAATTATTCCGGAGCCCTCCACTACGACACCTTTCTTCTTTCACTCCCTCCTTTGCCCCTTATCTTCCGGCGCGGTTCAGGTGTCCGCCGATATGAGACAGATACTGCGCCATTTCCTTTCCCCGAAAACGAATTATTATTATTATTATTATCAGGTAAAGTGGCTGACTACACAAACGACTCCTTAGGTATTTTTCGAATACCTTCCGTTTCTTTTCTTTCTTTTTACTTTATTTTCCTTCAAACTCTGTTAATTTTATTTTTATTTTCCAATTATTTTATTGATGATTTTGTGTATGCAACGCGGATGGCGTCATTGAAAGTTCCGCCGCCACTTTTGCTGCCTTGCCGCATAGATTATGTTCACCTCTATCCACCAAGTAACACGGCACTTGTCATGGATATGCTAGGCCAAAACTTGCTAATAAAGAAAAAAAAATTGGCCGTGGTTTAGCTCTGGATAAACTTGGAGTGACACGATAGCTACAGCTTACCGTGTGGAACTTGCTCAGTTGAATTGCAAAGTCAGTCTGTTGCCGCTCCGTTTCGCTGGGCGTTCCTCCATTTTCGTCCCGCTTGGCAGGTAGGTGAAAGCTTTATTGATGAGGCTTATGGCTGAGTCACTCCGTAGGGTTGGTCTGGCTCTTGATCCCGGGTGGTGGTCAACAGTCCATGAAGTGCGGCGACCTCTCCAGCCCACTCTACCAGCCGCCTTTGTGAGGCTGGTTCGGAGTTGGAGACCACGATCTCCCAACCCTCTTTGTACGTGAGGTTCCAGCGAGATGATGGTTAGAATTCTCGGCAGAGATATAAAATGTGGTCAGAGTTGGCTCTCGGAGCCCCACAAAGAGAGCATTCGGGTCTGTATTGGCCTGGGTGGATAAGGGCTAACAAAGCCGGTGAAGGCAATGTGCGCGCCTGGAGCTGTCTCCAGGTAGTTTGTTGTTTTTCGAGAGGGAGGTGTGTGATGGGGATAGACGAGTCATTGCTCCCTATAATGGAGGGTTATTTCATGATAGGTGACGAGCCGGTCCCTAGCGCTACCCCGGTCTAGGTGTGGCCTGCTCGGTTGACGTACGCTCGAGCAAGAGAGCGGGCCACTTCGTTGCCGGGGCTGCCTGCGTGGGCTGGCACTCAAACAATCTGAACTGGTCGGGGTTCTGTGGAGCAAGAGTTGAGAATTTTTAGGATGGTAGAATGAATCTGTCCACGTGCAAAATTCATGATTGCTGTTTTAGAGTCACTCAGAATGAGTGTGGCAGCGGAGGAGGAAATGGCAAACGCTGTGGCTGCTTCTTCGGCTTCAAGTGAGGTTGTTGCCTTAACCGAGCACGAGGCTATGAGTTTGAGGTCGTGCGATGCTACAGTGATGGCGTAGGCCGAATTGTGGGTGTACTCTGCCGCGTCCACGTAGACCGCGTCTTTGTCGTTTGCATGAGCTTTGTGTAAAGCCTTGGCACGAGCTTCGCGTCTGGCCTGGTTGTGTACTGGGTGTACGTTTTTGGGCAGAGGGTGAACTATGAGTCTGTCCCTGATGTGTGTTGGGATGGCGTGGGTGTTGTTAGGGTGTGGACCTGTTGGCTAGATCTTTAGAGAGGCGGTGTCTACCTGTATTTGTCGAGAAGAGTGTCAATCTGAGCCATGCGATGAGCTTCAGTTAGTTCTTGTAGTGTATTGTGCGCTCCCATGCGTAGGAGATGGAAGGCGGGAGCTCGTTGTGGGAGATTTAAGGCTGACCTGTATGCCTGTCTTATTAGTAGTGCATCTACCTTCTCCTCTTCCGCCTTTGTGAGGTAGAGGTAGGGAAGGGAGTAAACCATCCGACTAATCACGAGTGCCTGCACCAGCCGCCTCAGGTCATGTTCACGCATGCCTCGGTGCTTGTTGGCTGTTCTTCTAATCAGTCGGATGGTTTGATATGTCGTGATTGTTAGTTTGGAGATGGTCTCCGTGTTGCGTACATTGTTTTGTAAGAACATGCCTAGGATGCGTATCTTTTCAACCTCTGGCACTGGTAGACCATTGACCTCGACGTGTATGGAGGGGTTTTTCCTTCCTGTTGCGGTTCGGGGTCGGGTTGAGAAGCAAGAGTTCAGACTTAGCAGAGGCAAGAGAGAGGCTTAGCAAACTTAACACTTGACACGGCGCGTGCGCACTGCTGTGGCAGCTTGGTTTCGCCGGCGCGGCGGCAGCTGCTCCGCACCACGTGGCTGGTCACATGACCAACCAGGTGACGAACCACGTGATCAGCACGGCACCGCGCCGCCGGCAGCTGCTCCCACGACCGGCTTTATTACTTCACCGCGTGGCCAACCACGTGACAGCGTGGTGGCGCAGCCACCGCGTGGTGGCGCCGCCACGCTTAAGGCCCGAAATGCTACCGTAATGTAGCTATCGCTACAAAACTCGTCGTGGGCATGAGGTTCCGTAGTCTCTTCCCAGGAGAAATTTCTTTGTTCGAACCCGAGCAGTGGAACTTTGTTTTCGGGGATTTTTCTGTTCGAGTGACGCTGAGGGACCACCCACACACACATCGCTTAAGTCACTCACCGCTCCCAGTTATGTTATCGCATTCAAAATGTTGTATTAGTCTCGGTTACGGTGCCACCGCATCAGCAGCTGCACAAAGCAGAATACGATAGCCAGGTATTCCCTCTCACACCTGCGTTTATCGTGCGGTTGGAATTTTTCGCGTTTCGAGCCGATAGCGAGCCGATAACGCAGACCGATAGCTGGACTAGAGTCACTGGAAGCTTTCCAGTGACTCTAAGCTGAACTAGTTCGAAGCAGAATCGAGCGGCCGTTGGCTGAAGCAAGAACAGGAACACCTGGAGCCTACAGTTTTAAACATGCTCGAATCTACAACAAAAGGACGGCCGGGTGCTGTAGAGGCAGTTTGACATAAATTCTGTTTTAATTCTATGAAATTAGTCGCTTCACCAACCTTAACAATCTTCAACTTAAAAAATGCTGTGAGTTCACAAGCGTCCTAATAAATTGAAAATTCGGACAAATTTATGAAATATATTGCACATAAGCGAAAATTTACTGCACACGAAAATTTATTGCACATAAGCGCAGGGGATTAAGGCAAATTGGCTAGCGTGCCGCATGCCGTGGAAACCTTTGGTGACGCCGGCCCATTCAACGGCCTTGGACTGAATGTCGGGGTCATCGCTGGACCTTAGCTTATCCCGTGCCTCTTCAGAGGGATCAGACAAGATTTCTGGGGGAGGCTTACGGACTCGGCAAGAGATCATATGGTCGAAGTTATCTTTCTCACGACAAAAACGGCAAGATAATTGATATCCTTATTTATCAATTTATATATGTAGTTTGGGTTGGGGAGGGTCCCTGTCTGTAATTGTCTCCACATGCCCTGTTGTTGTCTGCTCAGTGTTTTATGGGGTGGTGAGACTGTTCTTCTTTATGCTTTGTAATGCGCTGTGAGTTGGTGGTATGATATGAGTGGCTCACCGAAAGGTTTCCGATTCCTGACTTTGCGCCACTGCTCGGCCGGCTAATGTCTAATTCTCAAACGTGTTGGTGGGCAGCTTCATTGCCCGGATTCCCCGCGTGAGCTGGGACCCATATGAGTTCAATATATCTAGCGAGACGACGAAAGTCACTTATTTCTGTAAGCACTTGCGCGGCGGGACCAGAGACTCTACCCCTGGCGAAGTTCCTGAGCGCCAACTTCGAGTCGCTTTCTATGGTGGTAGCCTCTGTAAAGGCGATGGCCGCGGCGATGGCGCCCTCCTCCGCGACTAGCGGTCTAGAAGTGGAAACCGTCTCCCCCATAGCCAGTCTTGCTGGTTGATTGTTGAAATGTGTCGCTCCGCATACAAAGCACTTGTTCTGAGTCACCGCGTCTTCTGCGGCGTCGAAATATGACATCCTGCAACCGGCTCAGGGTCTTGTGCAAGCTCTGGTTACCGAGAGGCTTCACACAGATGGACACTACTGAAACCCGGTGAGTGCGGCTAGAAGTGATTTCGCCCTAAAAGAACTGACAAACATCGCCGTATTATGAAGACCTGCAGTGGGTAAGCGTTGACTTCTAAGAAGTTATGGGCAGCTCCGGCTCTTTGTCCGCCCTTTAAAGCGCATAAATTTAGACTCCAGTGCTGCCTTAACGTAGCCGACTGCTCGCCTGGTGCATGAACTATCATTAAAGCCCCTAATGTTCTGTGGCGGAAAATATTAAATTCGGCGAATTAAGAACAAATAGTCCGCGAAACTCCGCTGGAGACATCCGATAATTACTAAAAATGCGCATTGATTTATATTCTGATCCAAGTTACGAATGCAGTGCCAATTTTTTTCCCGAGCTTTTCAGGGTATCTGAAGGAATCTTCGCCACCGGACTTTGAAAGCCTCCAGGAGAAGCCATCTTTTTTAATGACCTTGGGGCAAAGCGCGCAGCCTGCATGTGTGAAGGAAAAGGTGGCTATGGATATGGAAAGAAATCTGTGTGGGTCGTTGAAAAAGACAAGGCTCTGAACGAGCTGAGTGGATAAGGAAACAGAGGGAGAACGGAGGCAGGACTGGGCGGCTCGAAACACTCGAGTAGCGCGGGCACGGCGGTGATGAAGGCTGCTACTGCGTGGAAGGCAGCGTGCATTAAAGTGTATCGGAGACTCTGGTTCGCTCTCTTGTGGCGCGCATCTTAAGCATTGCCTCGTAAATAACGTCGTCGTATCTTCCGCGTTCCTATCTTAGTGTGCCGTCTGAGTTTCTTTGGAGAACCCTCGGCCTTTGGTTGGTGAGAATGGTTTTATATGTTTATTTAAAAATCCGCCCGAGTTCTCAAACTTCTATCTCGCGTTATATTCATATAAATAAGGTAAAAAAGTCACTTTACCGTCATAATGACGTTCCTATACGGACACCCATCACAGCAACGGCATAAAAAAGAGAGAATGTGATTTCTAATACGCAATTTCCCGAAATATGGTCAAATCCGCGATTTTTCCAGAATGGTGGGAAACAAGAGGCCTTAATCACCATTTCCATAAATAATCATGTTCATGGCTTGCTTTTGGGTCGCACTGAGGAACACCTATGCCTTCTACAGCTAAGAAGAACCCTTAAGGTAAGGTAAGGTGAGGTGAGGTGAGGGAAGGTAAGGTAAGGTAAGGTAAGAAGAAACCTTTTCCTCCCTTTTATAAGCGTTCTGTTCTTCAGGTAAGCCGCAACGACTGCACTATACACCATGAGAAAAAACCTTGCAGCGTGGCTACTTTTGGCAAGGACTGCTTGTGTACAGCCGCGTACACTTGAACAGACCACGCTTTTATTGGTGCAGAATAATGATTGCCAAGCTATTACTCCCCATTTCTCACATTCTAGAAGTTAGTACCTTGCCTAACATATATGGCGGGCAGAAGCAATATATAACGGGACAGATTTTTCGTATAGAAGACCCACGTTTAGTGCTGAAAAAAAAAAGCACTCTCAGACCATGAACGACAGTTTACCGATAACCCTTGAGAGGAAAGTACATAACAGCTGTATCTTACCGGTACTGACTTCTGGGGCAGAAACGTGGAGGCTAAAGAAAATGGTTAAACTTGAATTGGGGCAACGCAGGGAGCTATGGAAGGGAAAATGATATAAATAACGGCAACACGCAGGAAGAGAGCAGAGCGAATCAGGGAAGAATCAAGAGTTAATGACAGCCCATTCGAAATCAAGAAGCAATGGTCAGGTGATGTAATGGGAACGCAAGATAACCGATGACCGTTAAGGGTTAAGTATTGGATACTAAGAGAAGGCAAGCGTAACAGGGGGCGGCAGAAAGTTAGGTGGGCGGATGAGATTAAGAAGATGAGGATAAGGTGGCCGCAGCTTCTTCAGGACAGGGTTAATGGGAGCGATATGAGCGAGCCGCTTGTCCTGTTGTGAGTGTAGTCAGGCTGATGACGATGATGATGATGAAGATGAGATAAACCCAAGCATTTCAGTAAAACGCTTTATACTTCAACCCATGTTCACGTACTCACGGGCCACTTTCGTAAAGTTTCTGCAGGGGGGGCTAAACCCGCGTTGTACACTTCGGAAATGTTATACGACAGATGAAAATGGTACATCTTGCAGATGAATAATGGATATTTTCTAGCAGTGCTCGCACTCGTTGTACGCCGCTTTTCTGCCGCGTACTCTATACACGGCTCAGCCATATTTTCAGTTGCGGAGCAGCTCTCTTTAGACCGGGCGGCCGCCTTCCTTTCGCTCAGGTTCTGTGTTTGTGCAAACGTTCAGCTGTTATACCACCTACTTTTCTCTATTCATCTTTGTTTACATCTTTCTTTTTTAGCGAAGTCGACAGGTTTCAAGCCAGCCGAGCCTATTGATGCGCCGCCACACTTGACATACCGAACAGCTTGTCAGGACATAATGTTGGCCTCTTCTTTGTTCATCTGTGCATTGCATTTTTGTTTATCGCTGTTCTTCATCACAGCGCCACTCCTCCAGTTGTCCGCCTTTTTCTTTTATGATTTAGATCCCGCTCGATAGGTCATTACTTCTCCCAGCTGCTGTTTTAACAAGATATGAAAGTGCTAAAAAGAAAAGACTGCCTTACGCTTCCTTCTTTACGAGTTGAGCTCTTTTTGACGAGTCCTCAAATCCGAGCGTTGCGAAATGCGGGCATTGTCTTCCCCGGGGCGCATGCTTTCCTTTCAAGCGTTGCCGAATATACTTGTAATGTCATAAATTTTATCGGCACGTGGCTTGCATTTAGTTGTCGCTTCTTCAGAGATCATTGTTTTCACAAAGGTTGAGCGCATCGGCGCAGTATTTCACGAGCGCTGTCTACACCTCGAAATCAAAGATCCACAGGAAAGAAAAAAAAAACAACGAAGACGAATAAATAAACGCCTGTTCGAAACCCAATTGTTCTTTAACGAATATTCCTGCCGTGCTGTTGGAGCTTGTACCGATTATGGGCCTTTTAGCTGCCCGCAGTAACACTGTGCTGAAAGGTGTCCTGCAACCGCCGTCATCAGCGCCTGTAAAGCCTTTAAAGTCCTCGAGATGCTTGATGACTACCGGCTGCCTTATTATAGCTCTAAGCTATAATAACCCATAAGAGCTATGGAGTGATCGCTATAGGTATTTATAAACAAACAAAGAAAGGAAGAAAGAAAGAAACAAGCAAGCAAGCAAACAATTAAACAAACAAGCATGCAAACAAACAAACCTTGAGTAACTTGGCTTGTACGAGAAAGATTTTTGTGTCGCTGAACGCTCCTAACGCACAATCTTCCTATTTTGATCTCGACCCTAATATAATCCCTTAACAATTACATATTTAATATTAATTAATTAGATAACTTAGCGCAATATTAAAAAGTTCTGAGTATACCTCAGAGCTGCCAAGGACATGCAGTTTGTACAAATCGCGTTGATTCTTGTAAACCGAGCCCGCACGTAAGATTTCCCACCTATTCCGCCTGCTATTCGTGCCTGCTTCATTGTTTTCACTCCTAACGTTCTCAACGTTCTGAGTCATTATTATTGACTTCCTTTCTCTTGTTCGTGATGATATTTTTCTTCTTGAACAGAACGCTTCTATGTAAGCTGAAGGCTATCACTTTAGTTCATGTATCTTATCAGTTTAATATTTTCTTTTGGTACATTTAGGGCCCTGTACAAAGCAATTGCTCTGTAACGTGTCTTATACTCGGAAAGCTTGGAAGCTATGCCTTTAGTAATGAAAAAACACTTTCTTGGCGTTTCGAAAGCAGCATCAACTCTTTTGATGTTTAGCCCACAGGTCGGCAATCGTTCCTGTCACTTGCATAGTGGCATGTAAATTTTTGGCACAATCTGTGGAAGGTGCTACTGGCAGTACTGAACCACAGCATGAACAAGGGCATGCCTGCACAATATTTATTTATTGAAGTACCCTAAAGGCCCAGCAGGGTATTACATAGATGGGGAACATGAAAGCAAAACAGAGTCATAACTACGAACGGGATAAGAGATGACGTTATCAGGATATGCCAGAGTAACAAATACTGTGGCAGCTATACAATGCCATAATACTTGGAAAGGCATACTTTTATAATGCTTTTATCCCAGATACGTTCGCATAATCTGAGACGGCAAAGGACTGCACAATAAATAGAGGTTTGAGTAGGTTAAACCGGCTGTCAGTTAATGCAACTAATTAATCGCTAGGTGGAAAAACGCGATCGGCGTACCATGCTGTTCTTTTGCTTGAAATGCAACCGGTTCCCACAGTAGGTGCAAGGCAAGTCAGACAACGGACACCGTTATTGCGAGCTTCCAGGTCGTTGCCACGGTCACGACTGCGCCGACAGAACTAATAGCGATGGTTACATGCAAAACACTTTACAGCACAGCTTTAACACAAGCAGGCCTTTTTATGATCCAGTTAACAGGATACATATTTAAAGCCTTCTGTTTAGACTGAGGAGCATCGAATAATTGCAGGTTACCAAATACAGCGGAAGTTTTGCCTCGAAAGAAAATCTTAAGTCGCTCTAAGACGGACTACGCTCTGGTGCCGTCATTATACGTTGAGTGGTCGTGTGAACTTTTGCACAGGCCTTCCCTCGTGTGCCCTCATTAATCTTCTCCATTTTACTAAATATCATCGTGGGTAGGGGCATTCTAATGAGCTTATATGGTAATTTTTCTGATGCTCTGTCTATTTGGATGGGGCCTAATTTTGAAACACAAAGAAAGACGTGTGCAATGTACTGGGCGCGCGATGCGTACTTCAACTGGGCTTTCGGCGCTCGTTAAATGTGTATCTAGACCATGGACCACTGTCCTGGTAGACCATGGACCTGGTGTTGACCGCACAGAATAGGCCTACAAAGTAAGATGTATCATTGCCTAGCACTTGACGTCACGAGCAGGTGGAGATAAGGGGACTCTGTATGCGCCCGCGGCGTCTCGCTGTGATACTTACACAAGCATGGCTGCCAAAGGTCCGCTGTCGGCCGCCAGAAAAATCTCTCGTCTTTCGCACCCGCTGGGGTTCGCAGACCTGGCGCAGACCACACAGACCGCAAGTGGGACGACACTTAGCGCCTGGTCCACGGGCCAACCAGATCCATGGTTCGTCGTCTGAATAAACCTTAAAGCGTACGCACTTTGAGGCATCTTTGAAAACGTAGGAGAAAATACTGCTCTGACTACCGCTCTAACTCTGGGGTGTTGTGGTGAATCGATGTTTTTCTCCCTCGGTCATAAGTCACCCCAGAAATTCCCGCGGATCTGCGCACTTTCTGCGGCTCTTTGCTTTGAGATGTCTACAATATCATTACCCCCACGCACCTTCATTCCGCTGTCCTCCATAATGATGCCCTGAATGTTTCCCTCGGTGCCCAGAGTGGTGACTTCGAAAGGGCTCTCAGAGCTTTCTTCATCTTGAGAACACATTCACCTGCAATTAAGTGCACTCGCCCAATAATAAACTACCTTAAGCTCTGGCTTATACTTCTCCCCATGAAATCCATCCATCTGATTTTCATGAAATTTCTCGAAACAGAAATGCTTCCGATGCACGCAACCCAAGCATCTTTCAACTTTCGTGATATATGTGGTGCGTGTAATGCTCACCTAAAACGTGTGTCAGACGAGAACAACGTAAAACTCTTCGCTAATATCTGTACTCTGCCAGATCGAAGAGTAATGCTTGCCAGCGTGACGCCAACACACGAAATGCGGCTCCAGTTCTTGGATATCTAGTAGACCTATGTATGAGATGACGCTCGTATAAATGAAAAAAAAAAAAACAAGGAACGTAGAAAATGATTAACATATGCACAATGACTGACTGAGTGAGTTTTGCCAGCCCGAATAGTGCCACGGCAACACTGCGACAAAAGTGAAAGGGTCAAGAATGCCGGACCCTGGGGCTTTGATCTCGAGCCGTCGCATGAAGTCCTTTACTATTGGTCTGACGACCCCACGTCGGTAAGCGAACGGACTATGGACGAGTACGAACAAATACAAAGGAGACAACGAGGCTGAGGTAACAACGAGGATGATATCACGTAAGGGTTCCTGTTTCGCAGCATGTGATTGCGTTGTATGTTGCACCGAGCATAGCTGACGCTGAAAACAGTAACAGACACCTTTGGCTTCAAAACTGATGCTGCTGGCTAAACTTGATTAGGCCGCCAGTCCGGAACCCTTGGGCGAAATGAAATGAAGATAAGAATCTTTGCTCAGAACGGCTTGTCTCAGTGCAGGGACGTATCCGAGGGAGGGTCCGAGGGGGCCGGGCCCCCACCCGAAATCGCGCTCAACACCCCCCCCCCCCTCCCCTCTCAGCAGTGTTCATGTTAGGCATGGGTCCTGATTGCCCCCCCCCCCCCCCCCCCCCCACGGGGCTTCGCCCTATACAACTGCCTAAGGACACACCCGGAAAAAAATTCCTGGGTACGTGGCTATCTCAGTGGCTTGTCGTTGGAGAAGTGTACAGGGAAGAAAAATTACCCGAACTGCGGTAATGGACTTACCACGAAAATGTTAGTAGTTGCAGGTAAGCGCGATTTAGTAAGCTTAAGTCCACATTTGTTAACGCGTACTGAATACTGTATTATTCATCGCATGCAAGAGGCAATGTCCTCTAATGTGGACGCAGCAAATTGTGTTGAGACGCGCATTTATGTGTAGAAGCACATCCACCCAGGTATGAGCCAGACATTTCTAAAACTTGTGTGCACCTTCGTGTTTTACGGCAGCTCTCAAACGGCGCCATTGATTGTTTCGCGTTTTTTTTTTTTGCAAGCATGAGTGCTTTAAACTGCCCAACATTGCCGGATTAGCTTGCAGAATGTCTTCATATGTCAGGAATCAGTCGAAAGAAGTGCAATCGAGACCTTGGTAGTAGTTTGAGTGACATCGTGGATATTAGAGGACCTGGCAGGAATTGCGTAATTATTTATCAGAGGAGGGGGACTTTTTATCGCGAATTCGTTGCATACACCGTCCAAAAATCTGAAAATTAGAATTTTTCTTCTCTACAGCGCCTGAAAATGATAGAGAATCCTTAGTATGTTATGGTTTAAAAATTTGTGTCGATATAAAACGCAGTTTTATTTATATGTATGTTATGAATCAAGTTATGATGATAGTGCCGACTGCGCTGCACGATTCGAAATTTACGGATGTTAACAGGATTTTTCGGACAGCCTCGATAACCATTCAGTAAGCTAGAGTGCAGGATGAGCGTTCTGATCAGAGGCTATAGCCGCAGACCGCTGTGACTCGCTTCTGCCGACCGTGCTTGTTTAGCTTCAATGTTGAAGGAATAGTCAGTTCGTGCACAGAAAAACGAATTACGGTTTTATTCCTGCATTGAAGCTGAGAATGTCTCACGTGCATTAACGCCCAGAGGAAAGCTATTCTAGAGCAAACTGAAAAGTGTGCATCACAAACAGTTATGGAGTGATTATCGGTTCAAGTTCTGAGGGGCGTATTTTTGCATTACTCTAGAAGGTGGTGGTTTGGGCGTGAGAATGAGTCCCATTTCAAGATGCATCTTCTGATTATTTTTCGTCGAAAAGTAGGTCTAGTGCGGTTCCCTACGTAATGTGCACCTGCTGGTTGAATGAGAATAATGTCTTGCCTTTCATATTCGAGCTACGTGGATGATTGGTACTATAAGTTTCCAGGATAAGGGTGTGCAAAAAAGAATTATACCACAACATTTACAGAAGACTGCAAGTGTTGCCGCAGCGCCACAATTAATAAGTTTTCCTGAACGCACACCCCGTGAACGTTTCCAGTCGACTGTACATTGAGAACAGAAGCAAGCTCATCTCACCGTCCATTCACAGCTTCTGCCACTCGAAATTTTGATATTTTTGCGTGAAAATGCTGCCAGTGCGCTACTGAACACATACCAAGACATACAGGCATATCGTTGTGGCGGACACTGCCATGTTCTCGACTACGTGGAAGTTCTTTACCGGGCACCAAAATCCGATGGGAAGGATGATCATGCATATCGCCTCCATCAAAACGCATTTGCCTCTGCCTTCAGCCGAAATGTATGTGCTCTGACACAAAGCTATACTGAAATCATTGTGGTGGATGACGTTCCTCCCTTGTACGCAATAATGTCGGCACTGAGGAATTATGATCAGCTACGCTGTTCGTATCTTGTGTGGCATCTGAGCAATACACAGCAATCTCTCTTGGCATCCTATTAATAAGGGCGTACTGCATCCACACAGAGAGAGAACCCTAGTATGTCATGTGAAATTCTATTTAAAACGAAATAAACATAAGCAGTGCCCACAGAATAGTAAGCAAACAAAAAGAAAGAGGCGTTGATAGTCGGCAGTATGGTGAAAAACTTTTGTGACAGCAAGACCGATCGATGCGTTGGGAAGGTCTCATCCTATTGTTATTTAAACTCCTTTCATACGTTTGCCGCTTTTCGAACATCGTTCTAAGTCAAATTTTCAACACCCACTTGCTCTCTTGTCCAACAACTCAGGAATGCTCGCCGAAGAGTTCATCTCACAGCACAGAGAATGTAAAAAAAAGCGCTGGCATATTAAGGAAATAAATGCGTATTTATGCGAGCGTTGCCAGTGTAGAGCGGTACCAGCATCAGTAGACTGCAGCCCACCAGCATTGGCGTCAAGAAAAGAAGGCCTTAAAATAAAAACGAAAACACACCGTCAACGAAGGCTGTCTCAAGGCACCGCTAAGCGGACAACGTACACAGTAGTCACTGGGAGCGGACCACTGATTGGAGCAAGTGAAAGGCTTACGAGCGGAACGAAATGAAAATTGCTGATACGTGCTCCGTTTTCTCAGTTCGTTTTCCCACGAGACGCATTAGGCTTAAGCACCCCATTAGAGAGCTCGCATTAGCGAGAAAAGGTTGTTAGTGGGGTGCTTGTGTAGTATTGCGAACACATCATGCAACAGCCTCGTGGAACTGCCATATGGCCAGGGGGGTTATCTCTCCGGAATACAATCGAGAAACCTTGTTTTTCTCAGTGTTTTGTTGACCTTGCTTGAGTACTCTATTGGCGCTCAGATAACACTGCTTATACGTACAGTGCACATCTGCTGCGCCCGTACTTACTTCCTTGTCGATCCTTCCTGACATTTCTCTTGTCCATAATATGCGTCACCAAGGCGTTGGAGAGTCAGCAAATGACTAATGGACACATCACGGGAGACAAGACATGTTTTGTGTTGGCAGCAACGGGAAATGGGGCCCCGCTTTCGCTTCCATCGCGTGGCACCCAGCATTAAACGCTTGCGCCGTGCGCATGGCCTTGACACTGTCGTTTTTCCACTGCCTCTGGTTAGCTCCTGTCAGCATTGATGTAGTGTGATGTGGAACTGTGCAAGTTGTTGCTTCTACTGGGAAACGCTTGTTAAAGAAGGTTGCGACCGTACAGGTCCTCGTATTCTTCTTTAAGGGGAGGGGGGGGGGGGGGTGATGTATGGGGTGCTGTTGCACTCTTAGATCAATCGCGATGAAGAAAAACGAAGAAATGATCGCAAAAATATTTCTACTGAACTAAAAAAAAAACAAGAAACGAGACCTAAAAACAGTTCATGACAGTACTAGCGAGTAGTTCGATCCCCGCAGAAAATTCCGGAGCCGGGCACGCCTTTTCCATTGTGAAGTTTGCGGAGACACAATGACATAATCCCTTGACTTGCCACATCGTTCCTGCGCTCTATAGACGCACTTTAACCTCTTAAGATAGCTAAATTTCTGCTCCTTGCCTACAAGAAAACTAGCATAAATGCTCGCATGCGTTGCAGGTAACCTCCAGATAGCCTCAGCCTCAAAAAATGGTAATGCGCGTAACCGCTTCTCGGCTAATCATATTATCTAGTCCAACGTAGCAGGAAATTACAAAAGGCGTATAGAGTGGTTGCGATAAACCGATTTTACAGTCGACGATTTTTGTCCAAATCATGACGGAGGCAGACAATTTCAGTTAGCGTGTCTTTTGTACCCTGAGTCCACCACCAAATATACACCACGCCTCAAACGGACAGCGTGTACGACGCAGAATGCCCCACGTCGAACCGAAAGCAGCACGACATAATACGGTCATATTCCATAAGAGCAGCAGTACCCGTTCATACCCGTTCACGGGATTCAGCGTCGCTTGGAAAAAGCACACTCCATTTCTATATCGGGTCCGCACACCTGGCCGAGCAGCAGCTCAACGAGCCACCGTTTCACGGTTGGCTGAACGGACCGCTCGATTGTGTTTCAAAAGGTGTAGCGTCCAAATTTATCGCCCAGTCTCGTCATGCTCAGTGGGTACAAGTGTGCATTCAGCAATGACCAGTTGCTACGGGGTTAGAGTATACGGCAGGCACTAGGGCGTGGAGAAAGCAGGCACTCAATGCGAGGTGCTGTCAGTTCAAAGCTATTTAGCCTTAGAGGGTCGACGCAATCCGTGTTTCACCGTTCTTAATAACCGAAAACGTGGCTTTAAACTGCATGAAACTACAATGCTGGATATGTTATTCCAGTATATAGAGTTTGCTATAGTAACTTCAAGCTTCAAGAGATTCTCGCCTAGCATAAAGGCGATTCCACCTAGTCGTGTTTTCTATACCAGTAATGAAAATGCAATGTGTGATCGCACTTATGTCAGCGTACGGGTTCTGACTGGCTGTCTTCCCAAGGAATAAGCAGAACGTTTAACTCTGTCCTATTGGGGGCCTGCCACTAGAAGAGTAAAACTGAAATTATGTCTGCGGAGAATGAGTCTTGAAAGTACTGTGCGGAAAAGGAGGCGGGCTTGCTTCAAAAATGACGTCTCGGTTTTTAAGAAGTCTCCAAACGGGGCACGCTTACGGAGAATGCAACGTGCAGAAATAAACAAAGACAATAATAAAGAGAACAAAAAGTTATTTTTGTTTTGCCACTGCCGAAAAGAAATGAGATTTTTTACGTTTGTGAAAGTGTTTCATCTGCACGAAATGCAGAAAGAAAAAGCTGGTTTGTTAGTGTGAACAAAAACCGAACCGAAAATAGAAGAGCTTCCGCATAAAATTTAACCTTGATCAAAACAGAAGAAGAAACTAAACATTGTCAAACTGTTCGCCACTAATCATTACCTTAATTGGATAAAACGTCGCATGATGTTGCTTTTGATGCCTGCTGGCTGCTGGTTGCTTTCGATGCCTGCCTGCTGGCCGGGTACTCCGAGCACAGCAGGGTCTCCCAGTCCTCCCAGGTCTTGAGGTCCTCTAGGCCGCGCGGGGGAGGGCCCGCCGGACAGAGGGAGAGGATGTGGAGGGAAGAGGCGAAGGGCTCTGGACTAAGGTGTAGGCAGGAGTGGGGAACGAGGGATGATACTGGGCTAGGGTTAGGGGTGAGGGGACTATGTGTGTCTGTAGTCTGCGCCAGAGTGTTGCGTGTTTGTTATCTAGGGAGGGGTGGGGAGGGGGTAGAGCTGGCGCGAGGCTCTGCAGGCCTGCGTCATCTCGCTGATCGAGTGCATTCGCTTCCTCGCGAATCCCTGATCCGAGGTCACCTGAGCCCGGTTTAAAGAACATCGAGCTGAAAGGTTGGCGGCCTCGTTTCCAGGATTCCCGGAGTGCGCGGACACCTATATCAGCTCCACTTGGTGGGGTTGGGGTGGATCGGGCGAGCCCAGTATGCCAAAAGCAGGGACATGGACTCGGCCTCGCGCGACAGAGCATTGGACTGGCTTTCTCCCGTCGTGGAGATTCTCTGGAATAATTTCGAGCGCCTGGGGATCTTAACGTGCACTGACATCGCACAGCACACGGGCGCCTTTTGGGTTCCGCCTCCATCAAAACGGGGCCGCCGCGGCCGGGTTTGAACCCGGGAACTCCGGCTCAGTAGCCAAGCACTTTAATCACTGAGCCACCACGGCGGGTCCCGTGATGTCGACGGAGTGCTTTAGAGTGAGCTCTACGGCGTTGATGGTGGTGTTCGGGGTGCATGTTACGGGGGAGCGGCTAATTGTGCAGTTCTCGATGTAGGGCTCCTGGTATGGAGATTAATGTTGGACCATTGGCCGGTATGCGGATTTGAAAGGAAAGCAGGATATGCCGGCCAGTGGAGGTTTGTGCGAGCCGAAGAAATTATGCTTGGCGGTGCGAGTCTGCACGTTCCGCGATTGTGTTGTGAAGCCTACACACGCAAGCCGCGGGCTTTTTTCGTAATGTTACTAGCAATGCTTTCGCGTTATAAGTACTTCTGAAAAAGTTCAGCCCGGTGCGGAATCACAAAAACCGCTGGTGCAAACAGATCAGCCTTAGACCACTCGGCCACCGTCACTTTCTTCATTTATTGCCTGGCAATTGATGTACATTAAAGAATACAGGATGCTCTAAAAGGATATGCGGAACCTACGTGCGTTGACACGTCGAAGCAAACAAGCTCAACCATTCGTGGGTTCTCAGTTACGAAAGTAGATATTGAATTTTTTGGTATCATTACAATATAATAATGGTGGTCACCAGGAATTAATCAAATAGGGGAAATCTATTGTGCTCTTCTATCAGACTAACATCATAGATTTTTCGTTTATTTTGCACTCACTGATTTGCACAGGACTGACACCTTAAATTCGTGATGAATTTTTGCATTACGTTTTTGAGATCCGACTGACATGACAAATTTTTCTTGAGTTCTTGTATGAAGTTTTCTGCTGCAAAAATAGCTTAGTTTTTCTTTACAACTCCCGATGGAAGATAATGTCAGAGCAGTAGCTTTATCAAGCACTGTCCAAGATTGTTTTTCAGTTTCTCGCGCAGTAATAATACAAGGCAACTAACAGAGCTTTGCAGTGAATTTTTTTATTTGCATCTGCAAATATTGCACATATAACGCCAAAATTACATTGGAAAACTACTTGTTAACAGCTGCCCACAAGGACTTGTTGGGGGCCTCTTATTGGGAGTATATAACCATGAGCCCACCGTATGACGGACATCGGTTCAGGTGAGCGCATCGGTGTAGCATATCGTTAAGTGGCGGCCACCTGAAGAATTAGGTGCGATGAACAATGGAAATGAGATAATTTAATAGCCGCTGGCCTAACGCGAGCGCTCAGTCTCGCGTCACTGCCAGCTTCATCGTCTTCGTCACTCTACCAGGGGACCACTCAGCTATCGTCCCGATCGTTAACAAAGATATCCACGAAATGGTGACGGGATTGGGAGGATGGTACAGCAACAACGATAAAGTGATGAAGTGCTTGCCGCCGCGATGAAAGAGATGAGCGAATGATTTCTGGTGCGCGAAGCTTCCGGGCCACAGGTCTCCAGGAGCCGACAGTGGAGGCCCTTGGTCGCACTGAATGGTATGGGCAGAGGGGCGGTGTCCTCACATATGCGCATCATCCCGAGACGGTGGGGTCATAGGTTCTGGTCTCGGCAACGTCGTCATTTTCGTGTCTTCTGTTCGGGGCGTTGGACAGAGCTAGGGAGAGCGGCGAGGTTGGTTCTTGAAGTGAATCGACACGAAGCTCGAGTTCACCTTTCACAGGAAGCTTGCCTAAAAAGCAGGACAATTGCAAAGACGTCTCGCGGAGCACTGGCCAGGCATTTCGGTGCTTGCAGTAAGTCTTCCACGTAATTATGGAGACTGGTGATCCGGTGTCTACTTGCATCTTGAGAGGAACTCCATTCCAGCGTAAGGCGCGAACCATGGGCTTGACCAAGTTTGTAAACACAGCGTACACATTTAGTAAGCACAGCTCACTGTCACTCTCTGAAGAATAGTTTTCGCAATGTGCCACTCTTGGTTGTTTGAAGCTGCACATATTAACCAGGTGCCCTTTACGTCGGCAGCAAAAACATTCCGTCCTGCGAAACTTGCAGTTCGCTGCTTTATGTGCAGTGCTGCCGCAACACGGACAAACGGCATCCTCTCTTGCTCTGGATGAAGCATGCGGATGAATCTTGTGATTAGGTGGTCCCCGCAGCTTGCTTCCCACAGCATGAACGTTGTCATGATCCCTTGTCTTATCCATGTGATCCACGTTGACAGCCGCCATCTCTGCCGCCAAAGCTGTATCCTCTGCTTCTTTTAGTGTTAGAGACGATCTTGACAAAAGATTCCCTCCAGTGTACCGCAGACCACAAACTAGTCTGTCTCGTAACATCCGGTCTCTTGATTCGCCAAAGTTGCAACTCCCGGCCAACTTCTGGATCGCCACAATAAAGTCCTTTGTCGTTTCGTGAGGACGCTGATACCTGGTGAAGAACTTTTACGACTCTGCTATTTCATTGCCCTTTGGCGCATAATGCTCCGTTAATAGCTGAACCACCTTCTCGTACGTAAGCTCCTGAATCTTGGCCGGAGCGCAACGCCCCGTTATTATGCAGACTTTTGCTGTACTCAAAGCTGCCGTTAGAAGCGCCCGTCGTTTCTTCGAGCCGTCGATTCCATATGCTTCAAAGTAGGACTCCAGACGTACATACCTGGTAGGCGTCCCAACTGTCTTCCACTTCGTCGAAAACCGGTGGTCCAGCATGGGCCGCCATCAAGCAGGCCGTCGCCCGGCGGTGGGCCGCTCGTCGCCACTGAAGTGAATCGATACGAGGTTGGTGAAGAATGGACTGGTTTTATTGAAATGTTAGTTCGTTGTATAGCCCCCTGGCTAGGGGCGTCGCCGATACCTCAGGCGATAACGTAGCTTATCCGGTGAGCCCGGAGTAGATAAGCACGGCACGTGTCGGTAGCGCATGCGGCTTCGCAAAAGTTTTGGTCTGGTCTGGCTGGCTGAGACACAGCGGGCCGACGCGGACCAGGTACACACGGCCGATGACAGACGCAGGACGCCGGAGCTCCGAAATCAGGATGGCGATGATGACCCAGCACCTCACACCAAATGTTTGATAGCTACGCCATGTTTGATAGCTACGCTATCGACTGTAGTCTCCAATGTGCTCCCGCGAAATCGGAGCTTCTGCACATCAGAACTAATTCTAAAGACAACACGAGTTTGCGAATCTCTTTGACGGGAGGTCCTATCAGAGAGCTCCGCATAGTGGGTCTGTTCGTCCATAACAGGCTAGCCCGGAATCCACTATTGCCAAACTCAAGCGCGTAGGCGAACAGGTCGGATGCATGATCCATCACGTTTCAAACAAATGCGGCGGGTTGCGGGACATGGACGCGCTTCGGCTCGCCCATGCCTTCGTGACCAGCAGTATCCTCTACTCCGTTCCCTACCTTCGCACTACGAAACATCAGGAGGCGCGAATCGACACCATCATTAGAAAGGCTACTAGGCAAGCAATGGACCTCCCAGTGGCCACGTCCAGCACTAAGTCGTCGACTTTAGGGTTGCTCAACTCCTACAAGGAGTTACGGGCGGCCCACCTCGTGAACCAGTATACGCGACTGTCGCAAACGGTATCCGGGCGCCGTCTGCACATTCAACACGAGTGCACTCCAGAAGATAAAAGTCGGATTGCGGAGCTATGGCGTCACAAGCTGTCGTCCTTCCACTCCCGCGCAGCATGGACACGCAGACACACGAAGGCAGACGAGAGGTGCGCGCTCTGGCCCTCGAACAGCAACACGGATCCAAAAAGGGTATATACTACATTGACGTGGCAGGGCCGTCGCCCATTGGATTTTATCGGGCCGCCGTAGTTCACCAGGACATACACGTTAACGGACTCTCATATCGAGCTCCAAATTCAGCGACAGCCGAGGAAGTAGCCATTGCGCTCGCCGCCTCGGACCCGAATGCGAAGGTAATCATCGCAGATTCACGTCGAGCCTGTGGACACTACCTGGCTGGCGAGATTTCACCTTTAGCCTACCATATTCTAACGCTGGCAGTAAAAGAATCGGACCCTTCACACAAACGCAAAATTTGAACTCCGGGTCATCAGGGCCTTAGGGTAACGAGGCTGCTGACGCGGCCGCCCGAGCGCATACCCACCGAGCACCTCATCCAGGCTCCTCCGGCTCAGAGATTAAGCAACCGCTTTTGAGGTTCAGGGAAATTCTAGAATTGTATTGCGAACGGCATCGGCTTTTGCCGGTCCCTGCTAAGGGCCTGAGTAAAGCCGCTGAGCGAACTCTCAGGTGCCTGCAGACCAACACTTTTCTGAGTCCTCCGAAATTAATGGGCGCTGCCCTCACTGTGCTGAAATGTCCGATAACTTCCACATGGTTTGGGCCTGTCAGAAGAATCCTTCCCTTCCCCCAAACCCTTCCCGTTCCCGAGTGGCATGGGAGGCAGCCCTGCTCAATTGCTCGGGGGTCTCAAAGGGCTCTTGTTCAACGGGCGCGAGTAGCGGCCTCGTCCAGCGGAATGCTAGACTAAGGACACCACCTATGCAAAGTGCCATTTTTGCCCGGAAACTGTCCTTTCCCTGAATAAAAAGTTTTCACCATAACCATCACCTCCGGCTTTCCACTGGCCGCGCCTACATAGGCAACTTCCTCAGGTTTCTTATTTACCATGCGCTTCGTATGCGCTCCAGCCCTTTTTTGTACCAGTTCCTTGTTGTAGGTCGGGTGCATGTTTTTGGGAAGAGGGGGGACGAGTATGTTCTCGCGACATTTTTGGGGAATATATCTTTTGTCGCTCGCACCCCTGTCTGACTGCAGCCCCACCCAAGCCAGGAAGATTCTGCCCGTGTTAGTTCGGCTCAGTCTTTCTAGCTGCGCCATACACACTGCTTACGCCAATTCAGTCCACTTATGTCCATTTCGAGGGGGTGGTCCGTTGTGGTAGCAGTGGCAAGCCCCAGCGCACTCTTTACGCATCGCCTGATAAGTGCGCATATTCTGTGTTTTTCATGTCCTAAAGTACAGATATGGAGTGGCATAGCATATGCGGCTGATAGTAATGATACAACAAATAGAAAGTTCGACAATTACAGTTAACGGGGATATTCAGAAGAGTCCCGCTCAACGGTCGGCGCCTAAAAGAGCGTAGCCTCCTGAAACTGATGCAGGCCACTGATCCGGAGTACCCGGGTTCGAACCCGACCGCAGCGGCAGTGTTTCAATGACGGCGAAACGCAAAGGTGCCCGTGTGCTGTGCGATGACAGTGCACGTTAAAGATCCCCAGGTGGTTGAAACTATACCGGGGCCCTTCATTACGGAACCTCTTCTTTCTTCTTTCACTTCCTCTTCTATCTCTTCCCTTACGGCGCGGTTCAGGTGCCGGCCGAGATGTGAAACAGATACTGCGCCATTTCCTTCCCCCAAAAACCATATTAGAGCGCTCGGCTACTGATCCGGAGTTCCCAAGTTCGAACCTGACCGCGGCGGCTGCGTTTAGATGGAGGCGAAACGCTAAGGCGCCCGTGTGCTGTGCGATGTCAATGCACGTAATAATAATTTGTTTTTGTGGAAAGGAAATGGCGCAATATCTGTCTCATATATTGTTGGACACCTGAACCGCACCGTAAGGGAAGGGATAAGGGAAGGAGTGAAAGAAGAAAGGAAGAAAGAGGTGCCGCAGTGGAGGGCTCCGGGGAATAATTTCGACCACCTGGGGATTTCACGTTATAGAATTTGGAGGACGCTTAAGCTTCGTCTTTCGTGAGACGCGACAGCATGTTGCAGCCTTGCCAAGGAGTGCACGGAACGCCATCGCCCGTTCGGTACGACGCGTGGCCCTTTGGACAATTTAACTTAGAAAGGATGCCTGTCTCACATACCTCGGTTGACACCCGAACCAGGCCGTAAGGGAAGGAAAATGAAATGAAAATTGGTTTTAAGGAAACTAATGACGCCTGTCTCACAATTCTCGCTGGACACCAGTACCGCACCGCAAGTGAAGAAAAATTCCTTCCCTTACGGCAAGATGCGCCATTTTTCACTCACGGCCAAAGCCGCCGACGACACCGGCTTTTCTGCGACGCGGGCTCCTTAACGGCGTCGCGTTAAAATAGCTGCGGTTCAGCTTGTGCTGAACCTGGTTAGAAAGCGAAAGCTGTAGCGCATCGGCCAAGTAGACGTGGCTTCGCGTCTCTAACGTTGAATGCCTTCCGCTCGCTGGTTAGGGAGCACACCGTAAATTATAATTTATTAATAAATGAAGAAGTTATTAATAAATATATCAACAAATGAATGGCTGCGTAAATAAATAATGTAAAAAATAACTTACATGCGTTATCGAGAAGCACGAGAAGCTTTCATCGAAAACAATAAAGCGAACAAAATGCTCACCTTGAATTAAGATTGTCCAAACGGCACTCTGATAGTTACCGACTCACCGCAAGCGGCAGACATCGTTGCTGTCACAGCTGCTCCGTTACTGCTGCTACTGCTGTTACTGATATAAAGAAAGAAAAGGAAAGTGCACGGCCTGCCGACTGGCTCAAGCCGAGCCACGCTCGCTGCCGCGTGCTGAAAGCACTAATAATAATAATAATAATTGGTTTTGGGGGAATGGAAATGACGCAGTATCTGTCTCATGTATCGTTGAACACCTGAGCTGCGCCGTAAGCGAAGGGATAAAGGAGGGAGTGAAAGAAGAAAGGAAGAAAGAGCTGCCGTAGTGAAGGGCTCCGGAATAATTTCGACCACCTGGGGATCTTTAACGTGCACTGACATCGCATAGCACACGGGCGCCTTAGCGTTTTTCCTCCATAAAAACGCAGCCGCCGCGGTCGGGTTCGAACTCGGGAACTCCGGATCAGTAGCCGAGCGCGTTAACCACTGAGCCACCGCGGCGGGTGTGCTGAAAGTAGGAGAGTTAAAGGATAGGTCAGCAATGACAGAAAGAAGAGGCGCACACTAATATGCCCCGGGACGATACCGGAGGCAGTGCAATACAGGGCCGACCCGTGCCAGAATGCTTCAAGCCCAGCACTCCGCCATATTTCAAAAATAAGTTTAATATCTTTGGTCCAAGGACCCGCTGCAGATATTAAATCAGGTATCAGGTATCAGCCTCTTAAGCGATAGTAAGAAGGATAGGGGTAGGGGGTAATAAACACTATGTACAATTTGGACTGGGAACCAGTCATGGCTGCGGTGGCAGCGAAGCCATGCCTAACGCAACGGTCTGTTGCGGTAAATTTCACAACGTTTGATTACTACGAATATGACGCGAATAAATTAATTAACAGATCGCATATTTCAAACCTCCTGTTTGCTTGAGGAGGCGCCAAATATTTATCGGTTACTAAATTAACCTCTAAAGTTGCTTCGAAAGAAGGGACGCAATCGGCCCTACAAGGGGGTCCAGTTTGAGGGACGCCGCCATATGTGGGTCGAGGAAGCAGTAACGGCTCAGGCCTCTCCTCAGTGCCCGCATTAATCTTTTGTTAGAGGTATGTGTGCAATATATAACAATTCTGCAGGGTTGTCATTGTGTATATGTGCATGTTAAAGTGTATATATACACACGTTGTGTATGGATGTACAGTACATGCATGCAGGTGTGTATGACCTGGATTTCCTGTCAGTTTTGTATCCTTTGTCTGACAGTACAATAAACTTCTCCTGTTTCGCCTTTTACTAAAGATTACCGTGGGGAGGGGCAACCCAATGAGCGTAAGGCCAATTTTTGCATGGCCTCACCTGTTTGGGTGGGGCCTAATAAGCAAATACAAAGAAAGAACGATCACCATGCATAGTTACTGCAGTTTAACTCAGACGTGGAATGGCGCCTGTAACGTTGAGTGCGTTCCGGACAACTGACAGCAACGGAGCTCGTCGAAACGACGACGTCTTCTTTCGCGTCCATGTCTCCGCCCAAGTGGTTTTATTAAAATAATGATGTAAAACGAAGGAAAAGTTTTTTGCCAGCCCCGGCATCTGCCATTGATACAGAAGCACCTGAGCGGGGGCAGCGGAAATTAAGGATAGCAGGCTCAATGGACGCACCGATTGACGTCACGCTAAGTCACGTGACGTACATTGCGTTACACCGTATATAACTTCATCCGTTCACCCATTGTTATTAATGCGAAAGCATTACTTCGCTATGTCGGCGAGTGCGTGTCCGCAAAACGTGTCGGCAGCCGTTGTGTCGTTTTCAGAAGAAATAGGATCAAACGAATGATTGTGATCGATACAGGGTGTTGTGAATCAAAATTTGGTGTTGATAGGATATTTAGTTAATTAATTACAGAAAAAAGCATCGAAATAGCGCGGATGTTCATATAGAGAGTAGACGAGAAAACAACCGTGGGGGGCGGCAAAACAGTGGAAAAATAGGCAAATGAGTGGAAATAAATCTAAATGGACTCTTAATGGGTCCATACATTATTTCATATTTAACGTTGCCCTGTTGAGAATGGCCCGCCTCAAATGGCACGAACTCGAATGGCACAAAAAACTTGACGCCCTTTAGCTTTGAGCTGTTCCTTGCGGCAGTGAAGAACCAGTGTTCATCATTCCTATGAAATGCTTGTTCGTGCAGCTCACGGTAATGCGAAGTGCCGAACAGGCTGTTGCCCAGCAGGACTGCCCGCCTAAACATTTACTGAGGCTGTTTATGGCTCAAACCACGTCGAAACATTGCGAGTCATGTAGTGAAGTTGAATTACTGAATGGCTATATCCTTTCATGCCGGTGAATTGCACTTCGCAGTAGAACTTATTTGGATAATTCGATTGCTCGGCTAGCGCTCACTCTTTTTGCTCCAGTTCTTCTCTGCTTTGATACCTGCGTACTATCATTGCAACCGGGAGACTCCGTTGTAAACTTGAAACTTCTTTCAAAATTTTCATTTTTCTCCCACAATTTTTTTCGTTGCAGTTTAAACCCTTTTCAGTGTCATTGTAAACCTTCCAGGTTACCCAGCCATCTATCCTCCTGTGGTCATTTGGGTTTACAGACCGCAGGAAGTCTCTGTTTTGTATGGGACTGATCTAAGCCTTGAGCAATCTCATGAACGACGTGCCATTTTTTCAGAGGCCAGCAACAAGGAACGCCGGGCGCTAAATAATTCCTTAACAGACATTCCGGCTTTGAGGTCTTTCAGCTTGCCACCGAGATGCATGGGGCTGTCCTCGGCTATGCCTCTTTCTTGTCAGAGCCAGCACTTCCACGTGCTCTATAGCGCCCTAAACATGCTCTTAGCAGGCAAGTTTTTGTGCCGGTGGCTTTTGTGCAGAAGAGTTCTGCCGTGGCTACAGGGAGCACATGCACTGTGTACTTACGTCTTCACCAAATATCCATCACGTCCCGAAGGGGCCATTAGGAGTTCCAGAAAGCGCCTACACTGGACAGAGTGTCTTAAATCGTGATCTGTGACAAAGTACGACTCTGTTATTTAAGACCCGTGAAAACAGTAAGCGCACGTCTATGCTTGGTTACGAGCTTTGTGTCGCTTAAAACGCACGCTCCTTTTCTGAATCTTGTCCGCCCAGCAGTCCGACAGGTGATTCAGTTACGGCTATGGCCGCCTCGGATACGAAGCGCCGCAATGCCGTCCGCTCGGCCGCCCGACCACGGGCGAGACACCGATTCACGGCTGACTGCGCAGACCGTTCGACTGTGTTCCGGAAGGTGCACAGAGGCTGTATTTGCTGCAGAGCCCGCCGCATTCAGAAGGGAACAAGTGTTACGATTACGGTCTGTTGCCGTGGTGTTAGGGAAGGACACGTGCTAGGGCTTTAAGAAAGCAGGTATCGAAAGCAAATGGTTGGAAGTTGCCTGCTGCATATGGACGATGACAGTTGCAACTATAGCAACCGGTTAAGAGCATTTATTTTGTAAAGAATCATTTCAGCCTTTCTACTTTTGGAAGTAGGCTATTACATATACAACTGCGATGTTGGCCGGACGAACAACCAACCGAAGGAAGCACCTCACCAAGCCTCTGGGACCGTGCTTTCTATGTCAGCCTGAACAGTCCTCATAATTCCGCTCGAAATTGAGGTGTCCATTCGTCCTATTCTTATGATATGCGCACGAAACGAGTCAAGAAAAAACATCGGTATGCGGTTCACGCATGCGAGGAACACAACTCAATGGTTCCTCGTATGGCCATAATCACACTTCCAAATTAGCGTGAAAAGCCACTGAGCATCACTCGCTTCATGAGGCAGGTTACAAATACCGCATGACACAGGAATTCATATGCTGCCTCCAAACCCCAAGTCTTATTCCGATACCTTCTACCTCATCGCGAGAGATATCGTTATTCAATTGACCCGACTTTTTCTCGCTCCCGTCGTTGCGTTTTTCGTTTACTGGCATGCACTTCGTTGCCGATAGAGACCGTTTTAATCGGTTCCCCACTCTACTTGTCCATCTGTTCCTTCTCATTGTTTCAGGTAATGCATGAGGTATACTGAAATTTGTTCCCCGCTTCCGTATTGCGGCTTTCTAGGACTCCATTACCCGCCGCAGTGGCTCAGTGGTTAGCGCGCTCGGCTACTTATCCGGAGTTCCCGGGTTCGAACCCCAACCGCGGCGGCTGCGTTTTTATGGAGGCAAAACGCTAAGGCGCCCGTGTGCTGTGCGATGTCAGTGCAGGTTAAAGATCCCCAGGTGGTCGAAATTTTTCCGGAGCCCTCCACTACGGCACCTCTTTCTCCCTTTCTTCTTTCTCTCCCTCCTCTATCCCTTTCCTTACGGCGCGGTTCAGGTGTCCAACGATATATGAGACAGATACTGTGCCATTTCCTTTCCCCCAAAACCAAATATTATTATTATTAGGACTCCATTCATAAATCGTTAAGTTAGCTTTCACGTTGGACGTAGCCGGTCAATGCGCCACTTGTCACAAGCACAATGATGATGAGGTGACGAACTTGCATGATGCTGGTTTTCAACTGCGTGTGGTGTTGTCGCGGGAACTACCCCTACATATTCCGCTCTTTGAAAAACCAGAGCTAAAGCTATATACTTTGTGTGAAAACTCCGCTCTTTCGACGTTAGTACTGCTCACAACATTCAAGTGAAGCCTGGCTCATTACCATCATCTCCGTCATAATAGTGAAAATCATTATCAGCCTTACTAAGCTCACTGCAGAACAAATGCTTCTTCCATATCACTTATAGGATAACATTTATGAGAAAGGCCCACTTCGTTGAGTTTCTTTCCCCGTGGTTCCCCTCTACATCTCCAGGTGCCGCTCGCGGCGCTCAAAGGCGCGTAGCCGTATACCCGCCGCCATTTGTACGCTTTTCTTTCTCGGTGAAGCCTGTGCTCGAGTACTGCACGCCGTGGCCCGGCGCCATTCTTCCGCGTCAGCCGTTCGTCGAAGCGAGACCGATTCTAGCGAACCGCTCGCCGGAGCCATTCGCCGACGGCGCCGCGCCGTTCGGGGGCCGACATGAACCGCTTATTAGTGCCTGTCGGGGCTTTCCTGCGCGCGCCGCCGCAGTGGTTGTCGCGCGGTTCCGAAACACGGGTCACCCGACGGGCCTGAAAAGAGAATCGGCCGCCGTCCTTGAAGCGGGACAAAGCCGCCGCAGCCCCGACCGGAGTTTTGAAACGGGGACTCTGAATGAAAACGAAAGCGGACAGATACACGGCGCGGCTAGACAGAGTGAAAATAGGCGAACGCGGACGAATTTAAAAAGATAAAGAAAACGTAAAGAAAGGGCGAAACGGAATCGCGAAACTGCGGCACTGGTCGAGAATGAGAGCGCAAACCCAAAAGCGCGACCATTTACGCTACCGTTTTCACTCTAGACGGTGGTTTACGCGACCGATTGTTCCGGTTAGGTTTCGTTGAACCGCTTTATTGCTGAAATCACTCTTTGCTTGGATACGCTTATTAGCAGCGTCTATACTTTCAGACTGGCATGAAATCAAGGGTGTTGGGCCGGGCACAACGTTCTGGATGAGAGAGACAGCAGCTCGTATGACATCTTTATCGTCACTGTCTACCTCTTATCTATAAAGACTGGACAGCGGTGATCGGTCCACTACCTCTGGCGTCATATATTCTGTTCTCGCTGCTGCCACCATGGAAAACCAACAACCAGCCTAACTACCCACTCTGCCTTTTATCGGCTTATATTAGGAGTGTCCAACGGCCCTTCGCAGCAACTTCATGCATTTTCCCATTTGTTTACCTTTCTCGTTGACATTGGTCTTTTTCGAACAGCTTCCAGCTGTTCTTTATCACCACCAGATATATATTTACCTAAATTTCAGGACTACGAAGAATTTTCTCTTTTATTTTTTTACTATCATCATTTGCCGTACATTACTTCTGCTCTTTCACCCCCAACTTCCGTCCCCTGCGCCGAGTAGCATGTCCTGTTGTAAAACACTGTGACTAGAATTTCCACTTTTATGCAGGAATGCATTTAACGGCTACATCACTTTTGTCAGCAGATTTTTGTCCATACGCATTGAGAAAAAAAAATCGGTGAAAGGTATCGGTTTGAGTGGAATTCGAACCCACACTTCGTGGAACTTGGGACAGAGCTCGTAGAAAACAGCATGCCTTGAAGTAAGTTGACTATGGTTCTGAAAACATTTTGATGGAAACAAAAATTGGTGGCTGGTCCCAATAATCCGGAGACAGTTGGACACTGAAGGCGCCCTGGCCATTTCGGTGAGCTCCTGCTGAACTTTCGGGTGTGAGCTGGACAGCATTTACTCCTAACGCTAAATCACCGTTTCTTTCATTGAGAGACAGTCGTTTTCCGCGCATAACTTTCCAGTGAAAAGAAGTGAAAGGGTAGAAACATTTAATGACTGCGATGCGCACCCGTATTCGCGCTGAATTATTAAATGACTGCAACACGGGGACCATCTAAGAAAACCTAGGGCCTTATCGTGAACTTGTGATGTGGGTCGGTAGTATTTCACCTCACAAGCAGAATAGACTTGGTTATCTGCAAACCATTAGTGATAGGGCACTGTGCGTTACGATGTTTTATTTGTTATAAATATTTGCTGCAGTCGCACGCGCTCAGTACAGTACCGAACTATGCCTGACACTCACCCGCTAGGGGCGCGAACTCAACTTTTTGCATTTTGTAAATACAAATATTTTATAATCGTGTACAAAGCTGATCTCTGTCCTTTCTCAATATCGCTCCCCCCTGAACCTCCCCTTGCTATCCTCTCTCTGTATTCCTTTCGTTTCCACCGGTCGAAGCTCGGGTCCTTAATGTGTCAGGTATACCAATTGCTGCGACCGGCAACATCTTTTTCATAAGATTTAATGCGTCTGCATTAGGAGGGACTTGAAAGCGAAAACTGTACGGCGTTGGCATCTGTGTGAAGACCCCACCTGGCAATCAAGGCAGCTGGCAGACGGAGAGAGGGAAATCCCCCTGTCCACTTGTAGGGGACAAGAGGAGAGGCCGAACGAAGAATGATTCAGCAAAAATGAATAAAAGAAGCGATTACGAATAGAAATAGATTGTGATCAGAATGAGAATAGAAATAGAATCAGAACTGGAATTTAATCAGAATTGGAATAGAATTCGAATAGTAAAGAATCCTAATTGGGATAGACTGGTGAGTGAAAGACAATGAATCAGAATTGGAATAGTTTGGCGAGTGAGAGGAAAATGTTATTTAATTTTCTCCGCATCAGTCAAATTGATCGCACCTAAACTACTTTTATGGTAACAAAACCACTGCTGCTACTAACCGACCAGCCTATATGGTGTGTTATAAAGCCACTCCTGTTACATTAAAATCTTTCTCCTCCTCCTCCTAGAGAAAGCCAGTTTCACAGAACTGCTCATGATACTGCATGAATTACTGCCAAATGGCATACTAAAGCAGCAGTTATCTCCTTCAAAAAAACAGGAATGGGCATGAGCAGTGTCGAACATATCAAACGGCAGTGCGAAGGCAATCTATATCGTTGCATGCCAGCACTGCAGAGCTCACTGTCATCGATTGGTCGGTACTAGAATATATGCTATAGACCTCCTGCATGTTTGCAAAACAAACGAGGTGGCGTTGCAGTCGTTGGCAAACTCGCGATAGGCAAAAGGCCAAGGAGTTGCGTCGCGGAGAAGAGTTGAGCGCGGGTTTTCAAGGATTGTAGGCGCGTTTTCAGTTTCTTCGAATCACAGCAATGGTTGATGCTTTCAACTTAGTAATTTCTCGAAATACATGAGCTCGCATTGGCCACGTGCGGCGTATTCAGAGAAATAGTTTGCAATTGTGTATTGTATATATGGTTCGTAGTAAACAGAAAGCGTTCGTGTCATTGATTTATACGCTAGGCATTGAATAAAATAACGAGTTTTTGACACTTTGCACTTGCCCAAATGATTTTACTTCGGGACAGTAGAGGATGTGCTGGCGTTGTTTCGGCGGAGCAGACGTGCGCTCACCGTCAGTTGAGACACGTGTCGCGCTGTGCGAAAAGTGGGGACAATGTCGTGTCTCCGGTCTCCTCTGTCCCGCGTAAGCGCCGTTTTTAGCCGCAAGATCACACACCAGCCTGGCCGACTTCTCCCCTGGTTAAACTGGTCGATGCGGTGAAATTTTTTTATTTCTGAAATTATTTTCTTCGCTAGCCCTGAAGTCTTCTGTTTCGCGACGAAAAATTCAGTACAAATTTAAAACTACTCTTTTTAGATGTGTGGCCGTCGAAAATTGCGACGTAAATTCTTTAATTTTGGGGGGTTTTCTTCTATTTCAGTGCCGCATTTCTTTGACCAAAGCGAAAGCGAAGAGGCCATAGACGAGGGAATAAACTTTAAGGTTCGTTTCCTGACCGATCACATTTCCTGCGATTGGCATTACTCACACCTTCGTAATTTCGTAACGCAGGAAAATAGAATAATTCTACTTCTCGCAAACGATTCCTGAGACATAGAGGAGTGTAATAAATCTCTAGATTTTTTTTCCTACACGTGCAGTACTATGTTATTTTTGTAAGAAACGTTTTCATGTAACTATATATGCATAAGTACTGGTGATCTAAAAAAAGAACTAAGAGCGTCATCATACAGAACAGGGCTCTGTGCACAAGCTGGCATAAAAATAATTTGCGCACTTTCTACTCAATTATGAAGACTTTGCGGGGACTTGGCGAGGATGTTAATTATTATTACCCAAGAACTGCACCAGACATAGCTAAAAATAAAACGCATTACTGAAACTAGCGTAGACGTTTCATATTTGGACCAAATTTAGTTATATATCACATGCATAAATAACGAAAAGACTTTTCATTGCCGCGTCCCCTCTCAATCTCGCCACATGTCTGTTAGTAGCACACCTGCTTCTTTCCAAACAAGTTCCGCGATCATGTACTACCTCATGAAACATGACACATGCATGGTGCAATTATAGAGGATGTGGCTTTTACCACACTTAAGGTACGCTATTCTAAGCACGCCAACATTACCACGCAAGATTGGCACAACTTACCAGACTTCTTTCCACTCGAATCAAATAATTACGTCGGTCATATTAAGGAACTGTTTCAAGAAAGTATTAAATGCCATAAAGCGCGCCATTGAAACATGCTGTTCTATCAACAAAAGAACGCATTCCTTGGGGGCGAGTGAACCTGCCACCCCCCCCCCCCCCCCCCCCCCCCGTGCACACCGGCTCAAGGTGATAAATACGTGTGCAGATACATATGTCTTTTTTTTTCCTTGCGCAGTTATAAGCGTACTATGCTGATGTTCAGGTGAATGAACGCAGTAACTTACATGCTATTAAGTATATTGAGTGGCAGGGCCGATCGATTCCCAGACTACTGCGGCCCATTGCCTGTTAGCCAGTTTTCTAATGCTGGATTTATCTGCAAAAAACCTATCGAGGCTAATTTAATTTTCCTCTTTATGCTACTACGTGGATCCAACGATGACGCAGCTGGTCAATACATGCTGCTTCTGCTGTGCGCAGGCATGATGCAGCCGCCGGTAGCTGCGGTAGACACGGGCTCGTGGAACCTGTTCCGCCTACCGTGCGAAAGTCGCTGCTGACATCAGCGCCACCGCATCTTCGAAACGTCGCGGGGTGAAGGAGGACTATAAGAAGCAACATGCAGTTTCAGAATCAAACTTCTTTTGAAGGCGAATAAGCGAACCAGCTCTACCAAAATTTCTCTCAACGCTCATTGGTACAGTCTAACGGGGAATATAGGATCAACTGAATTAAAAGCCATGCTTCTGTCCTAAAACGCGTCGCACGCATGAGGCGAGTTGTATTGTTTCAATTAAAAGTTTCGCATGTTCTTAAGTCGTGAAGCTTAATTTAAAACGTTGATCATACAATTTCATTGCGAACCCGAAGTCCTGTTTAAGCCTGCTGGCCAACCGTCATCAGTTTCCTTCTGTTGCTTCTAAACAAGAAGGCTCCGTGTAGGCCTGCGCTCGGCCAAGCGACGTACTCACTGCGCTGCGACGCCAGATTCATCACCTTTGGTACGAATTCACCTTTAAGCGACCAGTTGTAGTCCACAATCTATGTCGCTTTACATTGGCTCTGTAAGCACAGAGAGAAACATAAAGAACCAGACAAATACAAAGAAATAAAACGAAGGAAGTGAAGAAAGAAAGAAACAAAAAGAAAGGAAGAAGAAAAGTAAGAACGGAAGGAAGAAAGAAAGAAATAAAGAAATAGAAGGAAACAAAGTGAGAGACCGGGAACGCGAGCCAGACAGCTCTTCAATTTCTCATGGCTCCTGGCAGCAGCTGCCTAAATTTCCGGCCGCAGCTATGACGCGACAACATCATTAATCTATGGAGTCTCCGCCCCCTGTCGTCAGCCTTGTCACCTGTGAGCTTCAGCAGCTCTCAGGGTGATTCCAGCCACCCTTCACGGACCCTCTCCCAACTCCTTTTCTCGCTGTCATTGCAGAGGCCGTCGACTGATGGCGACTCACGACAGGGAATTTTATGACAACCGACGACCGAAACTGTTTCCACGGCTCGCAATTCAGCTCTCTCTTTGTTTATTTATTTATTCATTTATTTATTTATTTTTGCAACAAGGGTCAAATGCTCTCAGGGCGGGAAAATGAATTCATCCTAAAAAGCACCGGGTGGGTAGTGCGCGCGACGGAGGAGGCCACGAGAATTGGCTAACTTGGCAGAAAGACGCTTGTTTTAATATAACAAATGCTCGTTTGCTGATTCTGTGTTCAGATGGCTAACAAGTGATTGTCGGCGCAGTATTAGAAAAAAAAAGTACCGAACTGCGGTATCAGTTTTTATGCCTATACTACTGCGCGGCGTCTTAGATTAGCAGAAGCTGTTCGGAATGCACTCTGAACTTCTCAGTATGTTACAATGCATGGAGTAGCGTTAAGGCTGCGGCTACACGCGAGGCCGAGGCGGGCCCGACCAATGAAGCTGTGGGAGCGGAGGTCTTGAACGAAATACAGAAAATTGACTGGCTACGTTAGAGCAAAATTTAATGACTCGACTGCTCACAAAGCAAAATACTGGGGTCTCGATCACAGCCGTGTGTGCTGTTAGACGACTGCTTTTCCCACGTGTCGTTGTATGCGCCGCAGATTACGTCGAAAAAAAACGAGAGAAGAGGGTATGGGAGGAGAGGGGGGTTAATTAAGCGAAGCAGGCAGTCAGTCTTGCATGAAGCGCGGCGGCGACCCTCTTTGCGACCTGATCGCCTGCAGCGCCGAATGGAGTGTGAAGGATGAAGAAATAAAAAAAAACTGTCTTTGAAGCCGTCCCAGACCTGCTAGCTAGCCGGTCTCAGCAGCTCCTAGTTCCAATCAACTCAGCAAAGTAAAGACCATGTAAGTTGAGTGTCCGTTTTCGCGGTGATGCGTACGAAATGTAGGAAAAAATAGGGGCCAACGTGAAACCTTTAGTTAAAAATCTCGGCTTTACTGATTTTCGACGAGCGTGCTTTTCAACAGTACCTTTAAGCGCGGGACCGCCTGGTAATGTACCTGCAGAGACAAGCGTCTTGAGGACAGACGAACTTCATCTAGCCAGATATTACATGCTTAGACCTAACCCGCCGCGATGTTTTAATGGCTACAGCGTCAGGCTGCTGCTCCCGAGGTCGCGGGATCGAATCCCAGCCGCAGCACTTAGATGGAGGCAAAACGCGAAGAACGTCCATGTGCTGAATTATAATTTTTCAGAGCACCTGTGGGTAAATCCTTCTCGTTGTACCCATCAGCATTTACGTCAATACATTCTTGGCGCCAGTCGGCACGTGACCAGAGCAGTGACGTCACCCGAGCGAATGGCCAACATAACCACGCGCCTGCCAGGTGTGGCGTCACCGCAAACGGAGCGGTCCGGCGCAGAGCCCTCCCAGCCACCATATATTCGCCGGCTTGTGAGCTGTTCTGCGCATGCGCGAAAATACAAGAATACTTGCTAGAGCGCATAAGCGAACCATTAAAAGCCCCCATGCCCGTTGTTCTTGTGGAGCTGTTGATTAGTGTTGAGTTTTCAACGCGTTAGACGGCTCTTCGAATCCGTTCCGCAGTGATACTTTTTCTTGAACTTTTTTGTAACGAAGCATTAAAAATATTTACGATATGCACAAGGTACGTTCCAATATAGGCTTACTACTGAGATGCTTCTGAGTCAAAATTACCGTTTAAAGCACAAGCTCGAAATCAAATATTCACTAATTTTCTTTCTCCCTTAACCAACAATTACCGGCAGGCAAGTTATTTACCAGTCATTCCGGGATGTGCGTAACCTTTTTGGGTTGCATTTTGAGGCGTGCTGCAGCAAAAGTAACCGTTCACAAAGCTTTGACATAAGTCGGGAGGCGAAGGCGAGAGTTGGTGCTCTGTACCATTGCTAATGCTCAGAACAGATGATCGCGCGACGGCGAATGTCAGGTCTCTCAACCGCCCACGTGACCCACGCGCCATGGCGTCATCGCCAGCATGCATAAAGAAAAAAAAAAGACAACGACGAGCAGTCTCAAATTCGAAAATCGCAAAATCATAAGCAGCAGAAGCATACATTGGAAAAGCATGTAATAGCTGCGCTGGACATACGCATTAATGGGGAGCATAATCGTGCAGGAATTTTTTTTCCTCGCCCAGCGATTGGCTCTAGCTGCGCCATGCTTCGCATTCCCTCTTCGTCATTATACGCCCTTAGCACACCGTGCAACGTGTTACTGTGAGGGGAGTACCGCCAGCCCATCCAACCCTAGTGCGCACGCGCTGATTGGTTCCGATGTGGCGGGGGCGCGCGCAGAAGTCGGGTACCTGGCGCCATCTGGTGTCCTCGAGGTGATTAGCGCATGCGCATTGACTGCGCGCGGGCTCCCGGTACTCCGTTAACGGTAATGGTAAAATGGTACACGGTATGCTAAATGTGTCTACTGCCTAAAGCCCAGAAATGTCGGTGGAATGGCGTCGCCTAAGCCAGTTCATCAGTACACCAGGCATGTGGACTGATGTTAGTGCTTTGACGCCTGCGTACACAACCAGGGAATTTAACATTGGTTAGGGCGCTCCTGCACTACCGCAATCGTTTTTATAATCGCTATCTGACAGCGGAGGTTGTCTATAGTCAGCGGAGGGGGAGCATACTCAGAAGGGGTCATTTATTGGGACTTTACAGTATTTTTTGCAGAGTCACCGAGCCCTGGAAGCTACGGTACGAAGAGAGGGAGAACAAGCATTTCCCTTTGTTCGTTAACGACCCTCAGCGTCGGCATGGGAGCAGGTAGGTAAGCAAACGAGAAACTACTAGCAATCGCAGCGTACATTGCTGAAAATACCCTCGTAAATAAACTTCGCCTCGCGCACAACGGCATTCTTATATATAGTCACAGATATCGCAGACATCGTGTATTGAAAGCTCAGTAAATTTTTCAACGCAAAGCAGTGCTTATTTCTAGATTTTTCCTCTTACAATCGCGTAACGACCCCACACCTATCGCAGTCATGTACATGAACCTCGCACGAGAGCAAGAGCAAGTAGAGCTTTCTAGGACATCACTTTTATTTTTGAGGCAACTGTGCAACATTGTAAGATACTGTTGCGAGAATATTAATGGGAATTGTCTAACCTACCGATGGGTGAAAAAAATTATGCTCATAAATTTGCACTGCGCTCTCATCGAGTGCTTAAGGCTGCCATAGAAAACCAATGGGGTGCGGTTATGATAAAAGCAGAAAACTACAAGCCTCCCGAGAGACGATCGGCGGATATATTGATGGTTATTCTTAAATACGCAAAAAAAAAATTCCCGCGTATACCTGTCAGCCAACGCAATGCTGTCAAGGTAGTCGTGACCCATGTAAGTAATTGGATTAGGTCTTCTCGACCACTCTAATCGAGAAAGGATTACTAGAGATCAGTCATTTGGGGACCAACTGCGCTGACACATACATTCGTCCCTTACTGTCATAGAGGCTAACGACAAATTAATCACCGGTAACAGTTAATCTCTCTTCGAACTTACCGTTCTCCGGCAGTACTAAAAGCTGCAGTTACTACGATTTGAACAAACTCTGTATATGATTATCGCCACTACTGCTACGCTGTCGAAAAGCGGAGAAAAACAGAGAGCATTGTTGTTTTTGCAGGAGCCGCTTTTAACGGTTACACATTTTACGAGCCCTAATTTAGTAAACGTTTAGATGAAATAAATCTGATGAAATTGCGGCCCGATACATTTGATGTGCAGACTAAAGAGGTTTCGCGCAGGAGGGAGACGGGAGAGCCCAATAGGGAATTCTGGGTCCTCGGTTCAGGCCGATGTCGAACGCAGTAATCCGTGTCTCAAAATACTCCTATTACACCGATGTTCGTGAGCTTCTCGATCGGCGTGTTTGACACGATAGCTCTTTGGACACGGTTCAAGTTTCCACAGTGCTACATTAATCGGCGCCTCTGTTCTAACCTCACTCCGACGCTGCGCTCATCGTTAGCACCGGAGCAGCCTGTTAAGATGAGAGAGTTTGCTGCACTCGAGCGGATGGCCTAACGTGACCGGAACTAGAGCACTCTAATCAGAAAGGAGAAAAAGAGGGTATGCTGCCCTCCAGATAGGCAAATTCTTGTTTATGGTTAGGGTCTGGTAATTGCAAATGCCGAGTTTAATCATTACAACTAACAAGTTCGAAGTCTCGTGCGCTAATCGCCTACAGCTATGCCAGTTGTGGAGGACGAAATGCCAATCTGAGATAAATAAAATAGAAAGGATATGGAAAGGAAATGAAGTTGAGAAAGGTGGCAATAAACTACGCTTTTGACTGCTACGTGAAGGCGAAATAACGGGGAACCAGGAGCTAATGCAGGCGACGTCGACACTTCGCAGGGAGCCTTGTCCGTCACAAGAGCAGCCAGCCGTCGCCTTCATTATCAGCTGGCGACGACAGCCATTGTTTTAGCGCGCACACCGCAGCTTCGAGCGTCAGGAGAAGGACGTAGCGAGGGAAGAAAAGTGGGTGGTTGGTGGCGCCTGTGGCTGCAGTTTCGCTCCGGTCGCTTTCTATGCTTGGTTCTATAAAAGCAGCCGGCCTAGAGGCACCCCCCCTCCCCATCCGCCCTCCGCTCCCTGCCTTCTCTTCCTGTTCGCTCTCGGAACCATCCGCTGCGATTAGAGAAGGTAGAGCTGATAAGGCCACATTCTATTCATCCATGTTTCCCGTCAGGTGGAATGTCAGCAGGCACAGCCACTGGGAGCTTGTAATCCTGATAGAAGCGTCACCAGTGCAGCAGGGTTGAGGTAGCGAACTGATAAAACATCTCCAATTTGCACTGTTCTCACAACACTTCCAAAGTCTAGAAATCAATAAAATTTCAAATTGTATCGGGCAGGGAGCCAAGTGTACAGCGCGTTTGAATAAAGAGAATTTTTGTTTACATTCGTCTCTTTTTAGTAAACCAGGACTCAATAAACCAACACGTGACGCCGGATGTTCCTAAAAAGGTCTTTTTTTTATTTCAGTACCTAGAGCCCATTTTGCATTCTACTCACACGCATTTCTTCCACCAGTACTCGATGCGTTTCATCGCATTTTTAAGGCTATGATAGTATCGGTGTTTTGACACACGCATTGTCAGAGCCTCGTCAAAGACAGCCATAAGAGGGAAAACTTTGAGTGGAGGGGAACGTGACTGAAACGGCATGAACTTATATGTCAGTGTAACCAAAGCCAGGAAGAGTTCAGTTGTCCGTTTTTCTGTTTTCTCAGTCACCTCATAGGCTCCCCCCGCATCCCGCATTCTCTTGATTAATAAAAACAGTATGTTCTTTGACTCTCCAACACTTTCATCTTGCTCAAGCATTTATCACAGAATTGAAGGCGCCGTATTTATAGAGGACAGTAAGTGCCATAAGCCAAACAAATACTCGTCCGCTTGATTATAAATAAATCTTGGGTGGAGCCTAGTGTGTCTGCTATTTTAACGCAAAAAAAAACTTGATATACTGGGCTACACCGCACTGAGACTCATTACATTCTACAATCTAGCATATGAAACACCGGAATGCATTTACAAACAAATGGTCGTAGTCGGCTTTGTCCTTGCATGCACACAAGAGGATGCAAGAATAGTTAACGGCCATATCCCGGAAACAGCATTATGCTTAAACGCGGAGGCCTGCGAATAAATACGCTGCGAGGCACACCAAGAGTGAAGCCTTCTTGAGCATACGTAAACGGTTCGTGCTGAAAATGCCTCCACTCCTTTAGGATGTTAAAAGAACTTCGCCTGTTCCACATATCAGACGGCCACCAGGGTGCCGCGTACCGTCCGGTATAACCTGCTTTCCATGTCGTTACTCGGCTTCGAGTCGGAGTCACGGAAGCGTATGGTCTGCCTGTCCGAGACCGCATGGCCCAGTGTCGCTTTGAATAACCTCCCACACAAAGGCCAGCTGGCAGTTCACAGGCTGCTCCGCGCGGACAGTGGCTGCACATTCTTCCGGGCAAGTACACGGGCTTGCCCGCTATGTTGCCGGTGTCCGCGTAGTTGCACACGAAGAACTTGGTCGTGCCTCCCTGCTGGCCGCCCTTGCTGTACAGCACTGCTCCGCAGCCCATGTACTGGGTGTCGGCCCAGATGACCTGAGTGAAGTGGCCCACGGGGCCGACCGCGTTCTGCGTGAAGCTGCGCACCGAAGACGGGGAGTAGTCCTTGTACTCGTCGAACCACGACCTCACGGCCTTCTCGATTTCGTTGCGGCCTGGCGAAGAATTGTTGCTATTCCAGAAGGCGGCCATGTTCTGCCCTGTGCGGAGGAACTTGATGGTGACCCGAAGGCGTCCGGAGTCGTGCCGGAAGATGCACTGCTTCGCGTGCGCATCCGCGACTTCGGCCAGTCCGCTGTCCCACCGCAGTTTCCGCATGTTGGAGGAAGGCGGGAAGCCCGGCAGTCTCCCGCGGGCCACTAAGCTGCGGAACTTGTTGTGGATGTTGAGGAACAACATTTGTTCGGCGCTTGTGAGGCCCGAGGACAGGATGGTGCATTTGTGATTTGGGGGAAGGCAGGCTGTGTGGTTCTGTATGCTCCTGTACTCCGGCCTGCACCTCTGGAGTGAGAGTCTCAGGAATGAAAACGACAGCGCTGTGTGAAGCAGGAGGCCAATTCGTGGAGCGCGGGCCATCGTTAATCTTCTCCCGGGGCCCTTGGCATTGGAGCGATCTCTTGTGGGCGGATGTATCTCCGACTCCTCCTGGGGAAACAGCAAACGACGATGCACAGGAAAGCTATACAAGCATCCTGAAGCGGTCCGTATATGAATTACGGATATGTGCCTCGTACTTTTGTTGTAATGCAGTTTACTAAGAGCAAAAAATGAATGGAAGGAACTGAAGAGAAGAACTTGACAGCAAAAAGCTCGTGATTTCAGGGGGACACGTAGTGCTCGAAATTTTCACTGGTTAGGACGTGGCATTATTATTTGAAGTACTCGTTATTTTTGTCCCTAATCGCGCAGCGAGCGAAAATTACTCTAGACATTTCATGCACAAACTTGTTCCTCTGGCATTTGCATGTATCAAAATTCATCCTTGTGTTATTGTAGTCTCACGTAGGCCACTCAGTCTTGCTGCAAAGTGTGGAAAACGAAAGGTAGATGACAGGCTTGCGATAAAGTAATCTTTCTTAACACACTCATAAATGTTGAGCTGTGCAGCAACTTCCATCATGAGCGCCGCCGTGGTGGCTCAGTGGTTATGGTGCTCGGCTGCTGACCCGAAGGACGCAGGTTCGATCCCGGCTGCCGCAGTCGCATTTTAATGGAGGCGAAATGCTTTGCGATGTCAGCGCATGTTAAGAACCCCAGGTAGTCGAAATTATCCAGAGCCATCCACTACGGCGTCCCTCATAGCCTGAATCGCTCTGGCACGTTAAACCTTATAATCCATAACCACTTTCATCATTAGCTCCCCCAAAAGCTGTTTCGCTGTTTAGATTCTCTTTTGCGTTGTCTAGCCGCCAAAACGCTAAAAGTAATCCCAGAATGAATAGAGTGCTGACCTGCGCATGAACTGTATTCAAGGCCTTAGTTCATATGGCCGCCGTTTCGCCCCACTTTTTACAATCGGGGTTTAACGTAACAGTCTGTCCCCAAAGGTTAAATGACTTTACGATGACTGCACTGAATGAGCTGTAGTCGTTTCGGGTTATAAACAGCGGGATGAAAAATGTTCGGGGCAGAATTAATCGCTGACGGTAAGAAAACATCGTTTTAATTGCCTAAAACGCTGCAGCCAGCCTGTCTTAAGATTAGGAATCAAAATCAGTGAAGGAGCTGCGAATATACTGCAATTTGTTTCGTGCCTCACGTGACCTGTATTGACTTTTGAAGTTATAGCTATCGTTCGGCTGTTGAAAGAGAAACAGATGAGAAAACAAATTAAAGTATAAATGATTTTTGCAGTTGCAGGCTAATACCACGCGGTGATACATGCATGTCTTAGACACAAATGCAAAGAAGAAAACATGCAACTGAAATTTCTTGTCTACACTCGTTTAATGCATCAATGTCGACGTTGCCAGATGCACTGCGTAATGAATCGCATAAAGGTGTTACATGCCCCAAAACTAAGACTAACACATCGAGACACTAACTCATAAGTATTTAATCTAAGCATATTTTCTTTTACGTATGAAACATGTCCTTCTAACCAGCGAAGATTTTTGAACTGTCAAACGTTGTAATGGTGTTAAAGACACTGACGATCACTTCCGTATCCAGAAGAACGCTAATTATTAACTGAAGCTCCCAAACCGAAACATCAGTTGTTGCAAAAGAACCAAGTGCTTTTTTAAAACCCCAACATCTACTCCACTCCTGCACATCTCCCACAGTGCTGGGGTCTCCTGGCACCTCACACTTCCTCCTTTCCCCCGAATTAAGTTCTGTGCATAAGGCCAGACATAGTAGGTGCATTGCTAAGCCGCAGGCACAAACTGCTTTAGTACTCATATATGGATTACAATGTGCATGTTACACCGCCTGCTTGTCATGAATAAAAGATGAATCCTGTGCGCAGCACGGGTTTTATGGAGCAGTATGCGCACGTTTTGTATGTGCTTCTTTAATAACACCTGCCTGCCTGCTTCTGCGTATTCCTGAACCGACCTTAGCCGCCCAGACGAGCGAGAACTAGCCAATCATACGACAGATAAGGGTCAGAAGCCCAGTATTCATGTTTACGTAATTATCAGCTTGGTAAGGCTTAATCTACTAACCTTGCTATTGGCTCCAGTGTCCGACGTTGCCAGTAAGCCAGGTTTCTTCACGAGCGACGCACTCGACCCATACAGTGGCAGCAAACCGTCGCGACACTCGCTAGTATGATGTCGGAACATGTTGCCAAGTTGGCGGGCCCTGCTTTGCTTGGCGCATTTTTTTTTTGTTGTACGCCCGTCATTTCTGCTTCATCCTAAACGACTGCAGAGTGCGTTTAATGCGCGCCATCGTCGCAATCTCGGGGAATAAAAAGAAAGAAAACGACGGTATGCAAACAAGAGAAGCCTGATTAGCTTTACCGCAACTTCGAAAGGAGGGAAAGAAAAAAAAAACTATGCGAAATGAAATCAGCCTATCCTGACACCTGCCATACTATTCATATTCCTTGCTCGCGCAATTCCCTTCCTGCAATCTTGCCGGCCTTCAAGTTCGTGAGCGCGTTCATCTACAAAGCTACCCAAGAATCCCGCCGACAGGGCGCTCAAAGCAGACACGGACATGATGGGCGCGCGAGCTTTTTTTTTTTTTGTCTCCAACGAGGCTACAATCCCGGGAGCTAAGTACAGACGTTTATCCCGAACCGCTGCCACGCCGCCTCTGTCCACCTGTTCCTCGAAAGGCGAGCTTATGCTCGGCTACACACCTGCTCCGGCTAAAGCCTACTCCGCAGGCGACGCGGGAGTGTTTCTGTGGCCCCGTGTACGTGACACCCTCGCTGCACACGTAAAAAAAAAACATAAAACACAAAAACAAAAAGCAATAGTGCGGCGATGCTAGCGTCCCGACATGTCCGCATTAATAGGCTGATTGTGTCACATTGTGCTTACCATCAGGCACATCTGTCGCGCGGGGTTGTTCTCTGTAAACGTTCGCGTTTCCGTCTGCAATGTTTGTTTACGTTGCCCTCTGTTAACACCGTGGCAAGGTAAGCGCAGTAGGCGCTTATTCGAACAAACGAATCCTGTAGGTATAGATGATGTGGCACGTATACATCGGCAATGGTTTCCTGCTGTACCGATTCGTGTTCGCAATGGTCGGGTTGCTCTCGTTGATCGTTGCTCTCATTGATCGTTTCTGAGGGACTGACCGCTGAACACGATGCTGAGCTTGTCCTTATTCGGTTTCGGCGGCTCTCCGAGAACAATTAGCGGAGCAAGAGCTCTTTTCTTCTTAGTACCCGTAATGCCAGTCGAAAATGACAACAAAGTTGGCTGCAGTCGCAAAAGATTTTCTGTAATGGTTTCGCCCATATGCTTGCAGTTACAACAGAAAATTTGGTTTTAACGACAAACTTTTGCGTATTTACTAAAAACCAGTACTACATAGCTTTAGAAAAACTACCTTGCTAGAGAAAAATACTGCACAAGAACAGAAACATTTGTCGCGAAGACAAAACGACAAAGCATTTCGGAGTATTTCTGACACTTTTCGGTCGTTTTTTTTCGACAGGACTGGCCTCCAACGAAGTTGTTTTCTTCCTTCCGCCTGCTCTTTGCTCGCGCTGTTGTGTACAGGGTCAGCACGAGCCTCGAATTTTTTTTTTTATTGGAGAAGTGCGCCATGAGGATTAAGTTGAGAAAGGGGGAATGAAATGCAGGAGATAGAAAGTTAAAAGAAGGAGTGAAGACCAGTTTCGCTGTGGTAGTCGCAGAGGTTGCCTGTGAAGTGAATGTTCACAGTCCAATTTTCATAATCACATTTGCGGTTCCATCGCAGGCCCACCTTCCCGAGGAGCCGTTTCCTAATAGCAGCCGGCGCTGGGCGCACTGATAACAAGTGCCGCACCTCATAAATGTCCGGTGCATCGCCACTGTGAGGACACCTGTCAGTTGCTGGCAGATCTTTTTCTC